>CM055827.1:23373510-23427165 GCA_029582265.1 Zoroaster sp. YZ-2022
TATTACACTGAAAAGAAAAATTAGGTGGGTAGGTGGGTAAAATCTTTTTTGGGCACTCATTTGTAACAGTTAACAATGTAAGATTTAATACTGTACATGTTAATACTCACCTATCAGCACTGTATTTTCACTGGTACATGTAGAATGGCTTAAGAATATCTGAATTTAGAAAGCAGATGTCAGAGTACAAATATACAAGAGCAAAGCCACTTTTTTTCAAAGGCTTGTTACACCCATTTATTGTTTACTGACATATCAAGCAAACAAATATGACATTTACAATCAGTATGACTACGTAAAACCTGCAATATGTTGGGTTGTTGTAAGTTTCATAACTTTGTTCTATATGGAGAAATAAAGAAAGAAAATATATTCCATGTTCCGGCCAATACCTTGAGCTCTGCCACGATCGAGCGAGCTTAGACCCTTGTGCTGATCATTGTGTCGATGTTACGCCTTGAATGTTATGTACATAGCCACAGCATTAAGTGTGTACGCAATCCCCGATTGGGCCCATCGAAAGGCTCTGCATCAAGTAAAAATAAAAAGTCCACCAAATCAATAGCAACTTAGCTTCTCAAAAGTTATCGATGATTGCCTTTTATTTTGGTCTGCAGTAACGATCGCCTGTGTTTGTCGATATCTCGCTTGCAAAATTGCATGCAAGTGGCTGTTCATTCTGCGCTTGCTGAGTCGGTCATGGTTGTGGTCACGGGTATTACAGGACTGGATATGGTTATTACCCCAGTGACCAGGGGGAAATAATGTAAAGCACTTTGAGACGCAAGTCTGCGTGGAATGTGCAGTAAAAGAACAAATTACACACATTATTTCTGCTTGTGTCTCAATGTTTAAGTTTTAATATCACAAGCCAATATGGAAATGTTTTGTATTACAGCATCAAGTATACTCAGCCACAACACGATCAAGGCAGACATTTGTCAACTTTTACCGCAGCAAAGCAAAGACAGATTAAGAAGTGTTATCTAAGGGCAGTAACGTGGCTTAGAGCTGATGAATTGATAGAACTGGATGTCATCCTCCGCCTTTTTGAAATGGTCTATCAAAGTTTACGAGTTGTACATTAAAACTTATGGACGCTCAAATACAAAACAAGTATGAAATGTTTCTGATTAACCATGTCTTAAAACAAACTTTTCATTTGATAGTTTGAGTAACATTTTGTGTAAAAGCTATTTTTCTTCATCATAAACTGTTACTTCACAGCTTGCACCCACATTTCGTTTTAGTTGTCCACGTATTGATATCAGCTGAAGGGAATCATTCTCCATTATTTGACCGGCTCCACAAAAATGGGTATTATGGGACAAAAATTTAAAAATTTGAATACATACAGTTGAATTGGAAGAGTATTATAAGCTTTAATTTGGTGTAGGTTTGAACCCTGTGGCATTTTGCATTCTGAGGATATACTGATTTTTGCATATATTCATTGTACAAATTAATGAAGTGCTCTTCAGAGATACATGTACATGTACAGCCCTTTTTAACACAGCAAGTGTGTTCAGCTGGCAGAAAGTCCCCTTCATTCACTCATCAATAATACATTTCTTGTAACAAAATTATGAAAGTATTGATATAATAGAAGCCAATAAACCAACAACAACAAAAAATCACGAATTGTGAATTTTTTTCACCCTCTCCACATAGAACAGTGCCCTTTACGTTAATAGCATAGCGTCCTTAATTCTTTTCGAGAGCGGTCACATTTAATACATGTATACTTTTTACAAATATGTGGGAAAAAAATATAATTGTTAAAAATTATTCACAATCCACATGAAGTGTTTATTTTGTTTGCACTTCCTCAGGCATTTGTTCAGTGTCATGAGGGATGTTCCTGATCGAGATATTCAAACAGAGACTATTGAGACAAGATGCATGCATGGAACCAGTACCCCAGTCAAGGAACTCAATAGTTTCTGTAATCAAATATTAAAGTGTTTAATCTGCATTGTTGGTGTGCCAAACTTAATTATTTGTTCATAGTCTAAAAACTGTCATCAGTAGTATTATTTACTTTCATTTTTGCTTTTGAGCATTAATCAGCTACTTCTGCTGTTAATCTCAAATGATAAGTTATTCTGTTATTACAAGCATTTGATGAATAAATTATGAATTATAGCTTTGTTGCACATGAAAGTCATTAGTGGTGATCCTTTTGTGTAATATTATTATGAAATGTAGAATAGAAATGTTGATCAGATAATCCGTTTTCCTCAAAATATGTTCAAATTATTTCATTTTTTGTGCAACCCTAGCTTTTTTCTTGTTTTGCTATTCTCACCCTAATATTTACTATGCAAATGATATATATGAAGTAAAGCATTTAATTTTGGTAAGCACTGCTGTCTATTTTCTGGGGGTCATTATTGCTACATGTATCTGTTGTAATGTAAATTGTCATAATTTTGTTTCATCAGAATACTCTGAAGATAGTCAAGCTCTATTATGAAGACAACGAGATTGAACAAAGTCAATTCTATTCAGACTCACTCAATTCTTTTAGGAAATGCTGGTCAGGTTAGTTACCTTCTCAGATTATTTTAATCTTTCATCCATTATTGAGCTTGTATTTTTTTTTAACTGCAAAGTTGTTCAAGTGAATTTTGTGTCCCTTCCTCCTCAACTCATTAAGAGACCTTAATGTTGATAATTCAGAATTGTTGAGTAATCTAATAATGCACAAGTATGACTAACTGATTTTTCTTGAACAAATTGATACTTTCATGCAAGCAATTCAATGTCTAAAAATTGTCATCATAACCTCACCGCCTTGGATGACTTTTTATACAAATGTACATGTACACATGTACATGTAAGCCCTACCGATTCCCCAAACAATACAATATTGTACATGTAGTTCCATTTTGAGAATGTGTAACAGAATTGGCCACCACTTAATTGCAAAATTCATAAGTGTTGAGGTGCTAATACTAATTTTGAAGAAGCATGATTTTAAATAAATGAGAATATCAGTCTCGACAAATGTTGATGACCGGTTTTTTTCGACATTAACCCTAACTCCCTAAGCATTGTTACTGAACAATAAAACTTTTTCAAAAATCCTCCAACTGCTTTTGTTGTCTAGGGAGTTAGGGTTAATGTAACTTCACAAGATTATGTCTCAACCAATCAGATTACCTAAATTGTCAATTATTAATGAATATTTAAATATTTGAAGTTGTATGTGTATGTTTGTTGACATCCATTATTTACACATTCATTTTGTTCACACAATGTCAGTGATAGTGAGAAATCATGTGACAACAAAGCCTAGTTTTCATATCAATAACATTAACAACATCCACAATAATATTGGTATCAACATCAGCCACATCTGACAGTATTTTAATTGTTCACCCACCCACACACACATTACACCCACACAACAAATTGAATATTTGTTTTTGATGTATGTACCGGTATATTTATTGTTAAAATTGTATAATTAGGTGATGAATGTTTTACTGGAGGAAAATGTAGCAGATACCAGTAAGAGTGATATCAGAAGTAACCAACGTAATATTCTATTCAGCCAGGGCTACACTCAACTCACTTCAGAGTTTCCATTCCTTAAAGGTAATCATAGTTTTGGAAATAATCATACATCAATCCATGTTAGTGTGTATGAGGCCTTTCTTTAGTTGTTCATTGTTAAATTTGTGTGTACATAATGTAAATTATAAAAGTACATTACATTATTTATGGATTTTGCATATTTTGACATACGGAAAGGGAGGGGACTTGAAAAGGGAAATATAAACAAAAAAGGATTCTAAGGAATAAATGCACCTAACAAAAACACAAAAAATACATTTTGGAATCTAAGCATTGCTACTTATTAAAAATGTTTTGATGACATTCATATAAAATATCCATTGACATACTAATAGAGCTACATGTTATACTAGACACATCATCACATAACCTTGGTTTTGTTTTGTCAATGGTCTGTTTTAACTGTGTTTGCTCGTTTATCTTATTGTTTGTCTGCTGGTTTGTTTGTTGGGATGTTTGCTTATTGTGTTTTTGTTGGTGTATGGTTGTTTACTTGTTTGTTCTTCTTCTTCTTCTGGCATGTGCCCAAACACCTATTGTTTTTGTAATGCTTTTTTTTTGTTTGTTTTTTTTTACTACTTCTTTTTCTCCCCAATAACTGTCCGTAACAAACACATACTTTCAAACTTAACATGAACTTTAAACTTGGCATTTACTTAGAACTTAACAAGTAGATGAAAAACGATTTGTTAGTGACATTAATTTGACCTTACTTCATTTCCAAACCTGAAGTCAAAGTTTAACATTAAAAAAAAATCATATCTCAACAACCACAACAGGTAAATTTTGTACCATTGCACAGGTCGTTAATTGTCCAAAAATTTTTTAAATGACCCCTTTTGACTTACTTCCTGTCCAAACAGGAAGTCAAAGTTTAATATTTAAAAATAATATCTCAACAACCACAAGAGGTAAGTCACAATTTTTGTACCATTGTACAGATTGTTAATTGTCAAAAATATTTACAAAAAAGGTGACCTAATTTGACCTTACTTCCTGTCCAAACCGGAAGTCAAAGTTTAATTATTAAAACAAAATCATATCTCAACAACCACAAGAGGTAAATTTTGTACCATTGCTAAGGTCGTTAATTGTCAAAAAAAAATTTTAATGACCCCACTTGACCTTACTTCCTGTCCAAACAGGAAGTCAAAGTTTAATATTTAAAAAAATATCTCAACAACCACAAGAGGTAAAGTCACAATTTTTTGTACCAGTGTACAGATTGTTAAATTGTCAAAAATATTTACAAAAAAAAGGTGACCCCAATTCTGACCTTACTTCCTGTCCAAACCGGAAGTCAAAGTTTAATTAATAAACACATACTTGCAAACTTCACATGAACTTAGAACTTAATGCACAGATGAAACACGAGTTGTGAGTGACCCCACTTGACCTCATTTCCTGTCCAAACCGGAAGTCAAAGTTTAATATTAAAACAAATCATATCTCAACAACTACAAGAGGTAATTCACAATTTTTTGTACCATTGTACAGCCTAGAATTGTCAAAAAATATTTACAAAAGGTGACCCCACTTGATCTTTACTTCCTGTCCAAACAGGAAGTCAAAGTTTAATATTTAAAAAATCAAATCTCAACAACCACAAGAGGTAATTCACAATTTTGTACCATTGTACAGATCGTTAATTGTCAAAAACAATTTTTACACAAAGGTGACCCTAATTTGACCTTTACTTCCTGTCTAAACCGGAAGTCAAAGTTTAATATTTAAAACAAAATCTTCTACAAGAGGTAAATTCACAATCTTTGCACCATTGTACAGATCGTTATTTGTCAAAACAATTTTACACAAATGTGACTCCCGAACACCTATTTTTTTTGTACGCTTTTTTTTTTTTTTTAGGTGTTCGGAATGTGCCAAACACCTATTGTTTTTGCACATTTTTTTTTAGGTGTTCGGGCATGTGCCCAAACACCTATTGTTTTTGTACAGTTTTAGGTGTTCGAGCGCAGTGCAAACACCTATTGTTTTTGTACTGGTTTTTTTTTTACTTCCATCTCAGTGGCGCTTTGTCCGGCAACAAAGGCATCCTTGCTGAGCATTTACAGCCTTGAAACTTAACACATAAACAGAACATATCAAGCAGACGAAACCGCTTGCTGTGATGTCATGTAGGATTACGCTATCAGATGTCGAATTACGCTTAAATCAAAGTTTAATATTTCAAAAATCACATCTCATGAACCACAAAAGATATTTTCACAATCTTTGCATCATCTGAAAAGATCTTGAATTATGTGATTTTTCGTTTTTAGACGCGGACTTAATTCGACTCTCCTTCCGGGTCGAAACCGGAAGTTGAAAATTTCAAAATTTCAAAAATCATATCTCATGAACCATAGAAGATATTTTCACAATCTTTTATCATGTTAAAGATCTTGAACTATGTCACATTTCGCTTTCAGACGTGACCCCAATCTGACCTTTCCTTCCGGTCGAACCGGAAGGTTATGTGAAACAATATGCTGAATTACTATTCCCTGTATAAATGAATAGCCCATATCGCGCATGCACAGAATACGCACACACAGCAATATAATGGAGTTTAATATTGGCCTACAACGTAAAGGCCTTGTCACACGCAATTTTCGGGCAATTTTCAGGCAATAAAGTTGCTGGCAATGAGATTGCTCGAGATTGCCCCTGTGTGGCAACATTCATGCAATCCAGTGGCAATGAGTAGACTGGCTTTCTACTTTGAGGCAATCTGTCGAGGCAATTTCCAATCACATTGCGTATCAGTGATCACGTGACATTTTATCACAAGCAAAACATTTTCAGCGTATGCCATTTAATTATCGTTACATGAAAAATATTGAGGAATTTTGTCATTTTTTAACTCCAAAGCAAAATACAAGAAAATAAAATGGCTTACCGAGAAAGAGGAAAATATAATTGCATTATTAAGAGGTAAGTAGACATTATTTAGAGGTTTATTGGCCTAGAATGTGGGTTTGTAAAGTAGGCTCATCAGAAATACAATTATTGCATGCACAATCCAATGGAGGTTCGCATGGACGGATTTAAACTGTTGTACTGCATCTACATGTATTTCTCGTGAAAACTATATTGAGTCTACTCTTTCCTGTTTTTGCAGTGTACCTACATGATTTTAAGTTTGCATTTTAACTAAGGATAATGACTGAGCATGGATAGATGCTATATTGTCCAGAAAAAGTTTAAAACTGTGCCATGCAGTCAAAGTCAAAGAGCATTGTTGGAAAATACATATCATTGTGTAATCTCGCCTATACATGTACACAGTTACATGTATGCAAATCCATGTAAATATATACATGTTTGTGTGTTGTCTCTTCTGCAATTCTGCATGTTCTTCGTATCAGCTTAAATATATCCCTAACTCAACCTAAAGAGATGCTTTTTACTTGATTAGTCTGCTAGTTGTAGCCAATAAAATTGTCATAGGGCACCTGTTTTTTTCTGAGCTACATGTAGGTTACATTTGTTAGTTATTATTAAGCATGTCCCCACGCTTTAAAGAAAGGTCAGGTCTTATAACATAAAAATTTAAAAAAGATGAAGAGCCTGCATAAAAAGAAAACTAATAAATGAAGAAAAGCTGCAGAGGGATGAGTTAATAATATGAGTTTTAATTGAAAATAAACATGGTGTTGGTAACAACATGTGTGCACCAAAATTCAGGATGGAAAATGCAAATGGGTGGGGTGATGAAGGTTGTTTTTGCAATTATAGAGGGCATTCTCTTACTGGAGTAATACATGTTGGCCTTTCCCTATTCAGAATTTATTTTTTCACAGAATCATTTGAACATTTCAGCTCTCCAGTACGCTGAGTAATTGGAATTAGATGCAATGGCTGGCATCAGTGAGAATCAGTACAACAGCCTAAAAAGCATCTAAAACACAAGCCCCAAGGTAACCAATAAATCTGTGGTACAATTATTGTAAATGTGTGTGTGTGTGTGTGTGTGTGGATGATTGCATTCCTACTGACTGTCCTATGATCCACTCACATAACCCCACCAACTCACATTGAAGATTGTGATTTTATTTTCAAAAGCAATTCTTTTTAAACTTTATCCACAATGTTGTATTCTTTTCCCAGTGAAAACAGGTCAACTCAGTTATGCAAACTGCCAACTTTGCTTTTACCAACTCATGCTCATTTTGGTCAACTCGACCCATACAAATATTTATTACTGAATATTTACTGGCATGTGTACGGGTTGACATCCAGTGGAATACAATGTTGTATTCTTTCCTCAGTGAAAACAGGTCAACTCAGATATGCGTTAACTGCACTTTTTACCAACTCATGCTCATTTTGGTCAACTCGACCCATAAAAATATTTATTACTGAATATTTACTGGCATGTGTACGGGTTGACATCCGGTGGAGTACGAGTTGGTAGTACAAGTTAATTTAGCTACACTATAGTGTCTGTAGTTCCTCATAATACTAGTAGTGCTTATGTCTTGTGTGGTGATGGCTGCATTGCAGTTTACTTTATATTGGCACTTAATTTTCTCACTAAAGTAGACCAGAAACAAATATCAGCACCTTTATTGAGATAATGAAACGGTCACATCATGGAGGAAGGAAGACGTCACATGTAACTTTCTATTCCATTGTAAAACCTAACTTAAAGGCATTGTTCTGAAGGGATCATTTTTCTAAAGTTGCATAATTTTTCTGAAGTTACATCAATCCATAATCCTGATAATAACATATGAGGGCATTCTAAGTTATGTGTGTTTTGTTAGCATGACCCATTATTCTTCGTCCCCTCTTTGAAAACATTTAATATTGTTTTTACATGATTCGCTTATATTTCAGATCAACGGTATCCATTTGTGCTACTGCTACAAGGTGTGTCAGAGTCTGTGCAACTTTGTGATCCAATGGCCAGCATTTGAAGTTTATCCATTCATCAAAGGAGTATGATTCAAATTATTTTATATGGACTTATCCTATCTGTGGCAGTCTTTACCCTCAAGAGAATTGGTTTTTTAGGACCTCAAGACATATCTAGGTCTTTCTAGGAATTTCTTTAACATGTTAGAACAAAAATAGTACTGAGGAATTCTTATTATATTTTTGACTGGACCCAAACATCCTCACAAATGTAGTTATTAAGCAATATCTGTTGGTGATCTAGTAAAATGTATAGTGCCGACAGTGAATCCCTGGCAGTTGGCGCCATATAAACATAGTAAACATACCCCCAATCTTCATTGCATGGTGTCAGCCTTGGAATACCTTTTGCCAGATCACCCAATTAAAGTTCCTATTTATTTGTATGCTCGCATTGGGATAGCACTGACCATCAATCCCATAAACACAATTGGTTAAACAGACAGTATCACAATGCATCAGAGTGAGACTTTCTACAAACAGGGCATGGAATTGGTGTCCCTAGTTTAAGGCGAACATAGTGACTGAAAATTACTGGCTCATTTATGCAGCAACAATGCGAATATGACCTTATCATGTGAGTATTATTTTCAGTCACTGAGTTAAACTAGAACTTGAACTCTGATTCCATGCCCTGTTGATCGTGGAAGATATTGCCACCTTTAAACAATAACTTTAAAATGACTATTTATGAAAATGTATTTTCAACAGTTAATGACAAATAAATACATATACATGTAACAATCAGAAGATCATTTCAGTATTGTTTGTTTCTTTTTATTTTACAGTTATCCTTCAAATTACATTGTGCTGTCTCTTCCCTATAAGTATTGTTTTAAAAAACTGAACCAAACATTTAAATATTATAACACTTGATCGAATTTGTCATTGTATTGTACAAGACCTGCACACACCTCACCTCAGGGGGAAAAATGTGTAATGATCAAGCTGTGATGATACATTATTTTATTATTATTTTTTTTTAGTTTATGGGCAATCAATTTCAGGGCAACAGTTTGCCAATGCTCCCTTGACAAAAGGTTTTCAGGCACTGAGTTAATTTAAATACAAAATCAATTAAATTTGACGTATGTATTTTAACTTATGTATTTTATTTCTTTTCTTTTATTATTTTATCAACTTAATTAAATTTACTTTTGCAAATGGAATAATGTGTACAATTTTTTAAACGAAAACATCAATAAATTTCCCACAATGATTGTTTAATAAACAATGTGGCAAAAAGAGTCTAGACAAACAAAATGGTTGGTAATTTTTTCAAAATTGTTGGGTGTTTACTTTTAAATATTGGTTTTGGTTAGCCAGTTTAGCAAATTTCTAAATGGTCAGTGAATTTTGTTTCATTTAATTCATGTAATAACCAAATAATATGTTTCATTATCATTATCACCTTGAACTATGCCACATTTCGTTCGCAGACATGACCTAATCTGACCTCTCCTTTCTTTCGAAGCCAGAAAGGTTTAAGTGAAGAAATATTCTGAATCACTATTCTGTAAAATGTATATTTTTGCTATCTTCAGAAAAATTAGGAATTTTACCAAATTTGGCACAATTGACACCCATATTATGAGGAAAAATGTTGTGTATGACTTCACATGATTGAACCGGAACTTACGGTTGGAAGAATTTAAAATTATATTGGATGACTGAAGCAGAAGTTAATGTATTCAGTAACTCTTGTCTTTTATTTATTTTTATTTTTATATTCTGACCACAAAACATCAAATTTAAAATAAAAACATAGTCTTCCAACTCACACTTGTTAATTTCTAACGATGTTTAAATCTCAAAATCTTTCCAAGTTCAACAGCCAATATCTCGGGAACTAAATGACCTATTAAAAACAAAACACAATTGAATTCCTTACATTAATAGCTTGTAATTCTTGTGAAATGAGTTACCATAAATGCTTTGATGGTCAAATTAGTGGCACACGAAGTAACGATTTTAAAAGGTTATATCTCACAGCTTCAATTTGATGTATAATTTGACAAAGCTGGGGGAAAAATAAAAATAGGGTGTTAAAGCTATATAATGTAATCTTACCTGCTCAGTAAGTTGGAGAACAAATGGATGATGATGGACATATGTATACTTCAAATTATTCCAAGATATTTATTTCATGAAAAATCAGGCCTCGTATTGAGATTTGGAGGCAATGTGAATGGGAATGTTGACATGGTTCCTGTGTATGAAATATTATTTGAAATATATACATATCAAAACTATGATCAATGACGTCATTACTACGTCACTACGGAAAATTAAAACAGGTCGAAAAAAAATTATTTCTCTATCAAAAATTATATATCAGAATTTTGTCAAATTTCGAATATAAACAATCTATGTCAATATGAAGACAACGAAAGTTTCATCTTAATCACGTGACCAAAACTTAATATATGAGAATAACAAAGTAGCTATTTATACAATTTTAAAGGTAATAAACAAATTAGGCGATGCTGTTTCTTCGCCAATACAAACTAAAGAGTTGCACCGCTTAAATGTGCATAACACCCTCTTTTAAACTAGCAGACGAAACCATTGTGACATTCATTTAGGCTTTTACAGATCTGTGATATTGTAATCAAATTAATTACTGGCATTACTTATTTTAAATTGTGTAATTGCAATTTTGACAATCTCTGCTATTTTTTCTCCTTTCTCCTCGATGAGACTTATCGAACAAAAAAAACAGTTCCAAAGTTCACAGAGCCTTCAAACTTGACAGATACTTATACCATAACATGTAGTTGTCAATAAATTTGACATATAGTTTCAGGTAAAGTTGTGACGTCATGATGACATCAGATAGCGAAATACACTAAAATCTAATTTTAATATTTCCAAAAATCATATCTCATGAACCACAAAAGATATTTTCACAATCTTTGCATCATCTTACAGATCTTGAATTATGTGACATTTCGTACACAGACATGACCCCAATCAGACCTCTCTTTCCGGTCGAAACCGGATATGGTATATGCCTTCAGTGGACGAAATTACTATTGACATGTGACCTTTTTAAAAATGTGAAGGATGACGTCATCACCTGTCACAGTGCCATCTTGTGGCAGGTTTAGAAAAATAATCTCAAAAATCATAGGAAATTTGAATATGACTTCTGCGAATAAAGTGATAGTGACATCTTATATTCTCAAAAATATGTTTGATAACAGTTCAGAGCGCCCCCTAGTGGCATTTTTAAAAAAGGGATTATTTTCCAATGTCAGAAATTGAACCAAAGCAAGTACTAACGTTATTTTTTCATGATCATGAGGAAGTTTCATTGTGTCATATATGACCTTCAAATCACCTGTTCTGACCTTTACTTCCGGTCTAAACAGGAAGTCCAAAGTCAACACATTCTAATGCAAAATTGATATATTTTTGAATATGAAATTGATATTGTTATAATAAAAGATGATACACCTTTGCAAAATATGATATTGACACCATCGTTGATAATTTGAATGAACCGGAAGTGGACTCGAACACCGTGTGTTTGTTCCAATAAACACTTAAGCTCTAGGTTTTTTTTTAGGTGTTCGGGCATGTGCCCGAAACACCTATTGTTTTTGTAGGTTTTTTTTATTTTATTTTTTTTACTTCTTCTCCCCCGCGTTTGTCCACAAAAAATCACATACTTGCAAACTTCACATGAACTTGAAACTTGGCATGTACTTAGAACTTAACAAGTAGATGAAACTCGAGTTGTGAGTGACCCCAATTTGACCTTACTTCCTGTCCAAACCGGAAGTCAAAGTTTAATATTTAAAAAAATCATATCTCAACAACCACAACAGGTAAATTTACATTTTTTGCACCATTGTATAGATTGTTAATTGTCGAAAAATATTTACAAAAACATGACCCCAATTTGACCATACTTCCTGTCCAAACCGGAAGTCAAAGTTTAACATTTAAAAAAATCATATCAACAACCACAAGAGGTAAATTCACAATTTTTGTACCATTATACAGATCGTGAATTGTCAAAAAATATTTACTCAAAGGTGACCCCAATTTGACCTTACTTCCTGTCCAAACCGGAAGTCAAAGTTTAATATTTAAAAAAATCATATCTCAACAACCACAAGAGGTAAATTCACAGTTTTTGCAATAATTGTACAGATTGTTAACTGTCAAACATATTTACAAAACATGACTAATTTGACCTTTACTTACTTCCTGTCTAAACCGGAAGTCAAAGTTTAATATTAAAAATAATAATGCAAAGTTTCTTTAAAAACATTCTGACATCACTGCCCTCTGACAAAACTTCGAACACCTATATGTTTGTAATATCACAAACACTGCCGGCTAGTTCTTCTCCCCAACGTCTGTCCGCAAATAAACACATACTTGCAAACTTCACATGAACTTGAAACTTGGCATGTACTTAGAACTTAACAAGTAGATGAAACACGAGTTGTGAGTGACCCCAATTTGACCTTACTTCCTGTCCAAACCGGAAGTCAAAGTTTAATATTTAAAAAAATCATATCTCAACAACCACAAGAGGTAAATTCACATTTTTGCACCATTGTATAGATTGTTAATTGTCAACAAATATTTACAAAAAGGTGACCCCAATTTGACCTTTACAACTCCCGAACACCTAGAGTTTGTGTCAAGACAAACTCGAATCTCTAGTTATTGTTATTATTGTTATTGTTGTTATTGTTGTTGTTTTTTTTTGGTTTTTTTTGTTTTTTTTTGTTTTTTTTTGTTTTTTTTTCATTCTGAGGGAGATATAGGGCCTACATCTCCTTTTATTTCAAATTCACCAACACTTATAAAATCAATACATACAAAGATCAACAAACAAAAAGTATGGTTAAAATTTGATCTTAACTCCAGAACCTAGTAAAGTATATTACATAAAGGGGAAAATAATATCGTTACCATTAAAGTAGCACAGAGCTTTGTTTCTAGTAAATATTTTGGTGAAATCATTTGAGGATAGCCTTTTGTTTTCGAGAACAATAATTCTTTTGAGATTATTTTTGTACATGTTTAATAGCACACTGTCTCTAACTGTGGAAGTTTCATTAATATTTTTACATCTTTCAACCCAAATGGTTCTATGCAATTTGGCAATTAAAACAAGGCGATATCATCGATGTGTTTACCGTACCCCAACATTTTATTACTATCATTAAGGTAGAAATGTTTGTTACCTTTGTATTTATGGAGAATACTTTCTATAAAAATCCAAATAAGCCAAGTGTTTCTACAGTAAATAAACAAATATTCGATCGCTTCTTCCTCTTGCTTGCACATAGCACATTTGTTATCATTGGTGTTTTCATTTTTCAAGATATCATTAGTAGGAAGAATTCGATGTCTTAAGCTTAAACCAAAGCTTAGTCTTCGTGGTCTATATTTGTGTTGACGGCTTTTTTCCAAATTTCTTTCCAATCAAGGCTATATTGGCTAATATTGAGCTTTTTGGCCAAATTCTTTTTCTGCAGCAGGTGGGATTAATTTTTCCGGATCATACTCTGATAAATTTGTTTGACTGAAATATCAGATATAGAAACACTTTCTTGATTGTTTAACATTAAGAATAACATGATTAGCCGGGTCCTTCTCTTGTATCACTGAGTAAAACACTGTTTACATGTTTTTTTTAATCTGCCATAATTTTCCCAGCATTAATAACTTTAATATTACATTTAACAGCTAATTCTTGAGGTTTTAAGAAAACGCCATCTCTGACCACATATTTTAGTGCCAACATGCCGCAGGGTTTTAATACTTTACTATCAATCATTTTTTCTTTGTCGGTAATAACTGAATTATTCCATAAAGGTATCTCAAGTGCATCGCTGTTACAACTAACATTGAGTTTCATTATACCATCCGCATTTTTAAAGGCCTTAATCAAATCTCTATAAAAATTGGGCATTTTTGTTCTATCAGTTTAGGATTGTTAAAACAAACCAACCAATTCAAGATTCTGATCATTATTTCCATTTTGGATCCAAAATCAAACAATAATATTTTTCTATTTCTTCTAGCTCAGTCACATTATTGTCAAAAGGATGACTAATAATATAATCGTATCTTTTAAAAAAAAATTATTTCCTGTTTTTCTTTGTATCTTTTCTCGCCTTCATAATCTTTAATAATTTCTTTTAGCCTATTTTTTTCCAATATCCCACCAAACAAATAAACAATCATAATGGTCGTTTTGGGTAATCCAGAAATTCCAAAACCACTCAACTCTAGTTTTACATTGGTTGTCTTTAAGAAGTTCATTATTACAAATCCATCTTCCTTTTCCCGTGGTAATGGTTTGGTAATCAAAACGGACAATTACTGTACTGTGATCTGACAGACCTGAAGAATCAACAGATATTTCTTTTAGTTGGTATCCGAGTGTTTCTGAAACTAGGACATAATCAATTCTACTCGGTCTTTTAATTACTTTGTGGTAAAATGTATATCCTGGTTTATTCTCTATATATCTCCATGTATCAATGAGTTCATTTTACTGTATCATATTACAAAGAGAAGTTTTGCTTTGATCGTAAATATTTGTTGAATCTAATTGACAGTTAAGATCACCACCAATAATGCAATTTTAGTTACATGTAGGATAGTTATCCAAAAGGGAGTTCCCAAATTCCACGAAAAATTGCTTCCGCATAGATGCACCATTTGCCGCATACAATGAGACTAAATTAACAGTGACACCATCAATTTCTATATCCCCCCTAACCCATCGTTCATGTGAATCACCCTGAGGGTTAACAAGATTGAAACCACTTTTCTTTTAAATTAAAATAGCAACGCCACAACTGTTAGTCTTTCCATGACTGAAAAAAATTTGCCCACCCCACTGTTTGCGCCATAAGGTTTCATCTTTTTCTTCACTGTGTGTCTCCGGGAGGAACACTACAGTGTATATTCAAAAACCATGTCCCTTTTTTGTGTATTTTTTAAGCCGTTTACATTTTAATGTGGCTGTAGTGTACGCCATCAAGAGAATCAAAGTGAATCCAAACATGACGATTAGGCCAAAAAAAAAAAGATGTTGAGTTGCCCTCCACCGACTGACCCAAAAGTGCTGAAATCTCGGGTCGGGTTTTTTTTTTTTTTTTTTACCCGTCATTCATAGGCCTATGAAACTTACAAATTTTCTTTGTATAAAACATAACACGCTTGATTTGTGAAATTTTCCACTTTTTTTACCGGTAAATTTACACGGTACCCAAGACTGTACATGTTTTCAATCGAATGGCCCCGGCTCACATGGTGCACTGCCTTCGCGACACACACTGTGTGCCAACGATTGCGACTCAAATCTACACGCTTTCCAATCGAATGGCCCTCACATGTTTTCCACTGGCTTCGCCAAGACTGTTTTGTATGTCAATGATTGCGACTCAATCTACACGTTGTCAAATCAAATGGCCCTCACATCGCTGTGCACTGGCTCCCCGCACTGTACATGTACGTGTGTCAAACGATTGCGACTCGATCTACATGTTTTCAAATCGAATGGCCACTCACATGTTGCATGTTGAGCATTGCACGCAATATGGATGAATTTGCTGTGTCAATCACAGCGAAAAGTACAACAAAAATGCTTGGGATACTTTTATTCTGAAGCAAAATTCCTTGCTGATAGGTATACAAATGAAAAACATAGTATGTGGTTTCAGTTCCAATGCATTTCAATCTTAAAATGAAGTCAAGGAGAAAAAAAAAAAAAAAAAAAAATCCCGACCGACCGACCCCTTCAAATATTTTCACTGGAGGGCAACTCAACAATTTTTTTTTGTTGGCCTTATGTGGAAATTTTGGAACTCACCAGCAAAATCATTTAAGCTTTTCCGCGTGCCCTTCCTTTTGCTTCTTTCATTTCTTGTCAGGCTGGGCTAGCTTGGTATGGTTCCTTTCTGTGTGTGGCTATAGATCCAGTTCCTCGTTTTTTTCGGAATTGTTGTACCCCCTTCCTCAGGTAGGGTCTTGTTCTGGATCTTTTTGAGTGTCTTCTCTCCTATTGTTTTGTTCTTCAAAGTCTTGGTCGTCTTGTTCCATATTTAAGTCCGTGTCATTCTTTTCGGCGTTCTCTATGGTTGTTTTACACTTTTTTCCGCCCTCAGGCCTTTCTTGTTCACTTTCTGCTACCCTCTTTTCGACGGCTTTGTCCCAAAAAACTGGAATGGTCTTGGTTTGTTTTCGTAACACCATGTCTACCAATGCATCACCTTTCTTTCATGAATGAGCACCTAACAAGCAGCTACTCAAAACAGCTCTCCAGTTTTTGTGCTAAGTAAGTGTTTTGTAGCTACAAATTTGTCTTCATTTTTATACAAGTGGATTTCTTATTACACCTGGAATCTACTGGATGTTTTATGTGAGTATTGGTACATTTGTTTTCTTATAATAAGTGAAAAAACTGTTGTATTTTGTCTGTCTCTGCTGTAAGATTTTACTGTTTAGTGTATACACATCTTGTATCTTCATTTTATTTGTGCAGTCAACTCTGACTTAGGTTATGAGCTGTAGCTTGACCACAAGCCTTTTGTTTGGATCAACAACTTTGTGATTAGACAATGGAGGTCTACATTCTGTTTATCCTACTCCTGCTATCCCGACCATTGTGTCTCAATGACTCATCTCTGCCACCATTCACCTGGAACTCTTAATTTCTGGTGACATAAACCCAAACCCTGGACCTGAAACAATGAACACACCCACACACGCCACTCGGCTCCATGCACTGATGCAGCTTTATCTTATTCAGCATTAAGTCAATTGAACTGTCTTGGAATACTTGCCAAACTCCAAACATACCGCCGCACACATAGAGGTAAAAACAGCTGGTCGCCGTATAATGGACAACTAGCACTCCGGCCTTACCAACCCCCAGCAGTGAACTTAACCACATCAACAAGCGACACTGGTATAACTTCAACTCCAAATGTTCATGATGAGTCTAAACTTCAGCTCTGTGTCTTGAACACTCAATCCATACATGTATGTAACAAATCGGATGAATTTGTTGACTTTGTACTTCAAAACAATTTGGATCTTGTTGCCATATCCGAGACATGGTTTAAACCTGATGATGACTTGCTACCTCATGAAAGTGCATTCCAGCTGGCTACTCTCCATCATATCCCCAGACCAAAAAGACCCGAGTGGAGGGGTTGCACTTCTCTTTAGGTCCAGTTTATCCGTCAGTATGAAAAATGTTAACATTGACTATCTAACATATGAATCTCTGCATGCTGAGGTAACGTGCAACTCTAGATCTGTTCGCCTTTGTTAATATATGACATAAAACACAATAAAGGGGCCACTTTCCTACCGTCACGTTAGCAGTTTTTCTAATTTTTTGTAATTTTTTTTAAATATCTGAAACCACCCAAAAAGAATTTCAACATTTGAATAGACATGCATGCTTATCCTAAAGATAATTTGAGTTGATTATTGCTATTATTTTTTAATTACCCTAAAATTTCCATCGAAAAATGGACGGAAAAGTGAGGTAACTTTTTCCGTCCAATTTTTATGGAAATTTGAGGGTAAAAAAATAAATAACAAAATAAAAAAATAAAATAAATCAACTCAAATTACTTCTAGTATAAGCCTGCATGTCCATTCACGTGTTGAAACACTTTTTGTCGGTTTCGGGTACTTAAAAATAAATAACAACCATTGCAAAAAACTGCTAACGTGACGGATGCAAAGTGGCCCCCTTTATTGTGTTTTATGTCATGTATCGACCAGAAAGGGATGTTGATGGTAAACATGTAAACTTCTCCAGTTTTCTGCAGTAATTTGATAAATTAATTGTCGATTATCTCTTGCACCCATCTGACATTATTTTAACCGGCGATTTTAACATTCATATGGACATTACTTCAAACAATTATGCATATCAGTTTAAAGATCTGCTCTCTGCTCATGGACTTATCCAGCACATCACAGCACCCACTCATCGATATGGTCACTGTCTTGACCTCATGATAACGCAGAAAATACGCCTCATCTCTAATATAACTATCCATCCCGGCTTATCTGATCATTATGTAATCATGGTAAATATGAACTATAAAAAACATCCTATACCTACCATTTCTGTAACTACTCGCCACTGGAAAAATGTAAATATTAAAGATTTATGTCATGATATTGAATCTCAACTGGAAAATGTAAACCTTGAACATCCTGGACGATCATGCTCCGCAAAAACTAGAACTGTTAAACTACAATCTGAATCCCCTGGTTCAATGATGATATTCGTGCAAGGAAAATCTGCCGTCAACGAGCGAAAATGGTGTGACAATGGGAAACTTGGAGTACATCGGCAAGAATACTGTAACCAACGTGATATTGTGAAGAACATGATTAACCAGGCAAAAATAACTCACTACTCATCTCTTGTGGAAGAGAGCTCTGGCGATCAGAAAAAACTCTTTAACATTGTTGAAAAGCTGCTTCATATACCCAAAACTACAGTGCTTCCATCTACACACTCCAATCAGGACCTCGCAAATGCTTTTTCAAACTTTTTTGTCACAAAAATGGAGAATATCCGTTTCTTTTTCCCCCAGTATCTGTGATTCTATCACAAACACCGCCAATATAAGGATCCACAATGTTTGAGGCTACTAGTGTTACGGAGATCAAGAAACTCATCATGAAATCGCCATCAAAATCATGTGAACTTGATCCAGTACCAACTTCGCTAATAAAACAAAATATTGATGTGTTTGCTAAGTATATCACAATTATTGTAAACAAATCTCTTTCTTCCGGTTGTTTCCCTGATAGCCAGACGGTTGCTAATGTTAAACCACTCCTGAAAAAACCCAATTTGGACAAGGAAGTTTTCAAAAATTACCGACCCAGTAGCTTAATTTAAGTACCTTGGAAAAACAATCGAGCGAAGTTGTTTCATCACGGATCTCTGACCATGTTCGTGCTAATAACCTGTTGGACACATTTCAGTCAGCCTATAAACCATTTCATGGAATGGAAACTGCTCTTCTCCACGTCAACAATGACATTTTATCTGCCATGGATGATGGAAAAATCACTGCATTAGTTTTGTTAGACTTAAGCGCCGCTTTTGACACGGTCGATCATAAAATCCTTCTCTCCCGCCTTCAATATCATCTTGGAATACATCTGGATTGGTGTAAGTCCTTCCTTTTAAATAGGCCTCAGCATATTTGTATTGGTAACGCTATCTCCGAGCCTGTTCTTCTTGACTATTCTGTACCCCAAGTCTCTGTGCTCGGCCCACAGTGGTTTACTGTTTATACCTTTTCAGTTCGTGATATCATTTTGAAGTATAATTTAAATTATCATGTCTACGCTGATGACATGCAGCTTTACATTACTTTTAAATCTTCTCAAGAAACTGCCGATTCCTGCATTACGGTACAACACTGGAGAAATGTATTCAAGAGATTCGAAGTTGGATAAGACAAAACTTCCTAAACTTGAATGATGAAAAAACAGAATTTGTTCTATTTGGATCACGTCAGCAATTGTCTAAAGTTTCTCTTCCATTTATTACAATTGGTGACTCGCAGATAACCCCCTCATCACAAGCACGTAATTTGGGTGTTATATTTGACTCGACAATGACTTTAAAACCTCATATCTCCAACATTGTTCGCATATCATCATTTCATATCAGAAATATAAGCAGAATAAGGAAATGCTTGAATAAAAGTGCTGCTGAACAAATTATACATGCGTTTGTCACATCACGGCTCGATAACGAAAATACTCTCCTCTACGGTCTCCCGCAGAATCAAATATCTCGTCTTCAGCACATACAAAACACAGCAGCTCGTGTTGTGACTTTGTCCAGAAAGTCATGCCATATCATGCCAATCTTAAAAGAACTGCACTGGCTTCCTGTTTCACAGAGAATTGTTTTTAAACTTATGCTAATTGTTCACAAATCTTTTAATAACATTGCTCTAATTTATATTTTTGAACTGCTTAAAGGTCCTAGGAAATAGAAATTTTTAACAGTGAAAACAATAAAGTATACCTATTGGAACATATATTTGTCATTTGTCTATTTTATCCCCGCCCCTTTGCACCATTAAAAAAATAAATTCTAAAATTAGGGGGGCGCCACGCTCCTCCCCTACCTCCTCATTATCATATTATAATCCATAAACTGCATTTAGACCTAGGAAGTTCCAGCACTGCACTGCGATGGCGAAGTCGTACTCAAAACCACTGAAGTTGATGTGTCATATTAGATCTTCTTTTCAGCTAAATTTAGTAGATATCCCACATTTTGGGAAATGCCTTGTAGGTGTGTTGTTGCTGGGTGTAGCACACCACAAAGGAAGGTGTCAGCCTTCACCGATTTCCACCAGACCCTAAATACAGGCGAAATTTGGACGGCGAGTGTGAAGCTGACCAGGGCGAAATGGTCAGGACCAACGGAGCACTCTATGATATGTAGCGCTCACTTTGAGCCAACATACTTTTGACCGGGCTCCAGAGCCAGTTTGGCATGAGATTTAAAGCCATGCTGCGCCCTGATGCAGTGCCAACAATATTTCCTAAGTCAGAAGGCCAAGAAACGTCCAGAAAAGAAAAGAGGAGCTTTCTTGAAGCGAAAAAGTCTCAGGTAAGTTGCTTTGTTTTCCGTGTAACTTACATGTACGGCGTGCACCCACAAGCACAGGGCCTATTACTAACGTTAGAGGTCGATTGTTACACTTCGCACACCACATTAACGCTTAAAAATGTCGTTCATTGTGAAGTCACTGAAGATGTCATTGTACAATTCTTTGACAATGTGTGTGATTTTTGGATCTTGTTTCAAAATCATCGAGTGCAGAATTATGTTTTGAAACGGTCATAACGACGGCTTACACAGTTCACCAATGACTCCTGGCCATGTGTATCCATGCCATTGATCTCGACGGGCCTTGCGCCTGCTTTCACGGTAGAGCCTACAGTACAGATTTATCGGTGCTATACGGTCATGTTTACTATGCAACTTGCAAGTCGTGTGCACATACACTGTACATGTGTACGCTACACAGTTTATGACCCTTTTTATAATCCCACGGTTTAACCGTGGAGCAACTAAACACAGTGGCAACATTGGTGCCTGGGTCTACGTCACGAACAGCGCCAC
This sequence comes from Zoroaster sp. YZ-2022, assembly GCA_029582265.1. Classification (NCBI taxonomy): domain Eukaryota; kingdom Metazoa; phylum Echinodermata; class Asteroidea; order Forcipulatida; family Zoroasteridae; genus Zoroaster; species Zoroaster sp. YZ-2022. The sequence continues at coordinate 23,395,187 of CM055827.1, forward strand.
CGCGCGTTGGGCAGCATTTGAAATTAGATGAGGCAATTTTTGTAAAAATCAAATTAAAAATAATTAGCCCAATCCAGACAAAAATTAAACGTAAAATTGTTTTTTATTCATATCAATTGATAAAATAACAAAAGAAAATAAATAAGCACAATTTGACTCTTCCTAGGACCTTTAAAGTCTACACACCATCACGCAATTTGTGCTCCAGCAACATGTCACTCCTAAAGGAACCAACTTCAAAACGGAACTGGGGAGATAGGTCTTTTTCTGTTGCCGCTCCGAGACTCTGGAATCATCTTCCAACTAAACTCAAATCTTGTCATAGTATAACTAGATTTAAGTCAATGCTTAAAACTCATCTTATGTCACAATTCTTCAAATTGCATTGTACATGTAGGTACATGTATCTCAGTACATAATTTTTCCCTTTGCTATCATTGTATATTGTTTGTATTCATGTTTTTTTCTTTGTTTCCGCGCCTTGAGCGCCCAGCAGGGTGGATATGTGTGCGCTACAAATCTTTATTATTTATATTATTATTATTATTATTATTATTATTAGGGAGTCTGCCCTTCTCGCGTGGTGTGCATGTTGTGCGTGTTGCCGGTTTTCTCTTTTTCTTTTGCTTCTTCATTTTTGGTGGTCATTTCTGTTGTTGGTGCAATTGGTGCCGTCTGTTCTCTCATCTCAACAACTACTTGAGAGCTCTCTTCATCTTGATTTTCTTCTTCCATTTCCTCCTGCCCTTCACTGTCTTCCTCCTTGCTTGCTTCCTCTTCTTCTTCATCGTCCGTCGTATATTTGCATCCTTCTTTTAAAACCTCATCTACTGGTGGCATGTTTTTCAGTTTCTCCATTTTTTCGTGGATGTCTGCCCGGTGTTCTTGGGATCCACATCCTGTCACAGTCTCTGGCAATGTGTCCAGGTTGCTGGCATATCTTGCATGTTCTCTGCTGCCCACGGTGTCTGACTGGTATGTTGAAGTTCCCCACCTTGACAATACTTGGAATTGGTTTCTTTACATGTTTAATTAGAAGGCTTCGCACTCCGTTTTCTATGGTGTTGTCGAAATCATGATGTTGTCGCCTAACATTACCCATTGTGCCGTACTGCATAAGAGCATTTAGAACTACGTTGTCGCTCATTTCATATGGTGCTTTGACGTATGCTACCACAGAGTTGAAAACATCTGCTCTTTCGCATTCTTTTTTTTAGCATTCCATTCAAATTAAGTCCCCTTGTTGCTATATGTCTTCACAATGGCATTCATTGTTTAGTGTTACGTTGTACCATCCATTGTCCAACTCAGCGATACATTTTACTGAATTGTTGACATTTAACTCTTCGTATATGGCATTGTTCACTTGCCTGGGTGATGGCTTGTTCTCCTGAACAAAGAATCGGATGGTATTTGGTCCTTTCAGCATTGGCCTGTAGGCAGACATGGTAACTATGTTCAAAAATGGCGTCTAAGGTGAGACCACTCACCCGACGAGTTGAAACCCAAAAAGGGGCTTTTCAAAAACAATTTTCTTCAGAAAAAGTGTTTAAAATTGTCTACTTCGCAATTAAAAGAGGTGTAACTCTTCTTCTTCTTCTTCTTCTTCTTCTTCTTCTTCTTCTTCTTCTTCTTCTTCTTCTTCTTCTTCTTCTTCTTCTTCTTCTTCTTCTTCTTCTTCTTCTTCTTCTTCTTCTTCTTCGGCTTCTTCTTCTTCTTCTTCTTCTTCTTCTTCTTCTTCTTTGGCTTCTTTGGCTTCTTCTTCTTCTTTGGCTTCTTCTTCTTCTTCTTCTTCTTCTTCTTCTTCTTCTTTCTTCTACTTCTTCTTCTTCTTCTTCTTCTTCTTCTTTCTCTTCTTCTTCTTCTTCTTCTTCTTCTTCTTCTTCTTCTTCTTCTTCTTCTTCTTCTTCTTCTTCTTCTTCTTCTTCTTCTTCTTCTTCTTCTTCTTCTTCTTCTTCTTCTTCTTCTTCTTCTTCTTCTTCTTCTTCTTCTTCTTCTTCTTCTTCAGTTCCGCTCTATGGGCTAAAACAATGGAAAGTTGACAGGTCAATAACTCCCGAACTAAACTACAGACATTTTGTTATGATGTAGATTACCTAAAATTAAAAATATAATAAAACTGATCCTACCTGCCCGGTTTAATGGGCTAAAACAATGGAAATGTAAAACCACCATAACTCCCAAATGGAATGGCATCAGAGACTTGTAATTTTGTACAAATATTTGTCCCAATATGTAGATATTTCTAAAAATCATAAAATCCATGCAAACTTAATCAGTTCTGCTATTATGGGCTAAAACAATGGAAACTTCAAAGCCCAATAACTCCAAAACGAATGGATTTACAGACTTGCCCTATGGAGCAAAAACATTGGTCCCGATATGCTGATGTACATGTATCTTAAATCATAAAAAAAATCATTGAAACGTGACCGGTTCCGCTATAATGGGCTAAAACAATGGAAAAATTTAAAACTCCCTTACGAAATGATGTTCAGACTTGTAACTTGGTACAAAGAGTTTTATGATACATGTATGCAGATGTACCCAAAATTCATAAAAAATCAATCCGTTCAGGATTAATGGGCTAAAACAATGGAAATGTAAAAACCACAATAACATCCAAATGGAATGACGTAGAAACTTGTAATTTTGCACAGACATAAGTCCCGATATGTAAATATATGTAAAATCATAAAATCCATACAAACCTAATCTGTTCCGCTCTGATGGGCAAAACAATGAAAATTCAAAAGCTCTATAACTCCTAATGAAATGATGTACAGACTTTCTACAAACATTTATTAGATATGCAGATGTACCCAAAATTCATAACAAATCCATCCATTTCGGTTCAATGGGCTAAAATAATAGAAATGTAAAACCATAATAACATCCAAATGGAATGGCGAGAGACTTGCAATTTTGCACAAACATTTGTCCCGATATGTAAAAATATATAAAATCATAAAATCCATACAAACTTAATCAGTTCGCGCTTGTTGTGGCTAAAACAATGAAAGTTAATAAGCCCTATAACTCCCTAACGAAATGATGTTCAGACTTGTAACTTGGTGAAAACATTAATTATGATAGGTAGATGCACCTAAAATTCATAAAAAGTCGATCCGTTCCTTTCTAATGGGCTAAAACGATGGAAACGTAAAAGCACTATAACTCACTGACGTTCAGAGTTGTAACTTGGCACAATAACCGACTGGATTTATGAGTATGTAGTAAGGAACCTTTGTGGTCCAGTGGTTAATGCGTCTGAATGCTAATTAAAATGTGATGCGTTCGAGATCCGTCAGCAACATGACCACAATAATTTTATTGCTTTTCTTTATTTTTTTTATCCATTCACGGCTCTCATCCACGGCAAGTAATACCTTTCGAAAAGCTATTTTTATTACACTTACTGACTTACAGACATGTCACAATAATTGACTGAATTTACTGTTACTCGTTATCGAAGCACAATGCTCGAGTGGTGAAATCTTCAGACAGTTAATCGTAATGTCGTTAGTTTGATATCCGCAATGAAAATGACCGTAGCAATTTTGTTGCTGTTCTTGTAATATTGCACAATTATCGACTGGATTTACTACGACACATTATGGAAGCTCCCTGGTCCATTGGTGAATTCCTCTCACTACTAATCCGAAGGTTCTGAGTTCGAGATATGCCATGAACATGACCGCACTAATTTGATTAATTTGTTTTATTTTCTTCTTTATCCGCTCATGGATATCATCCGTGGACAATGAAATCAGTTCACAAAAATGCCTGAAAATTTTTACATCAACGATTTTAAAATGTTTTACTTTCCAAATTTGGACCAAAACCAAACCCAAACACCTTACATTTGTAACCAAACAAACGTACTTCTCGTTTTTCTTTGTGTTTGTTTTTCCAGTCCTTTTTTGTGTTTTTATTTGTTGTTTTATTGTATTGATGCAGTTTGAAAGCGCCCACAAGCTTAAAGCTTTTTAGGCAATCCTTCAGGCCTGTGATTTGTGCAATATTTGTTTCTGTTTCTGTATTGTTTCTTCGACCTTGATATATGTACATGTAACTTGTGCTTTCCTGTCATTTTGTCCGCTTGCCATATTGTGTGTTGTTACATACGCTACATGTATGTATGTTTTGTCCCTTCATTCTTCTTTTGTCTGCTTGTTTCTGTATGTCTCTAGTGTTTTTTTGTTTGTCAGTTTCTTTGTCTCTTTTTGTAGTATTTTGCTTGTATTTTGCCTTTACTGTAAATTAAAATGCAATTTTGATATTCATGTATAACATTTTTATGAATTCAGTGTAATATGCATGTATAAATTATTTATGAATTTTATGTTTTGTATACCGCCTGTAATATGATCTAATAAATAAAATAAAATAAAAATTTCTCAGCTAATGATATTGCCTCGTTCACAATAAACATACACGTATTATGAAAAGAAATGTAAAAAATAAAAAGATTGTAATTCTTTAATACTAGGCTCTCTTTAATCTATACATAAAGTGTTTGTTGTATTGGTTCAAAATGATTTAATACGGTGAGAGAGGATGTTATGGCTCCAAATACAAACTTTTTATCAGCCAAGAAAAAAAGTGTACATGTTTTATATAATGCTTCACTTTTGCAGAAGTACCAGAAGAGAGAAATATTAGATAAATGAAATAATTTTTGCCCTAGAAATGGATTGAGTTTATTTTACCTTGGCAACAAATATCATTATTATAATTAAACCCTAATAAGTGTTTATTCACTTCATGTGATCTTGGAAATGGATCTTCAAATATCTTCACATCCATAAATTGTAATGTTGAACGAGGGGATCCAAAAATCATGGTTAACATCATTTAATACCTTTACAGGTTTAAAATGGATAACTGGAGTACAAATTGTTCAACTTGTTTTGTTTTAAGGTCGCTGTAGACACATGCTCAGTTTCATCCAGTTCAAACCAATCTTTACTGACAGTTTATTCCATTCCTAAAGAGGTAAGTGGTTAAATGGTAAGGTTAATTTATTCAGTGCCCAATCTAATTGATTATAGATATATGCAATGTGTGAACAAACTTGGAAAGAACAAAACTGATGTGTACAACTTCCATATGAGTTATATCATCAGGAATGTAATTAATAGGGCTGTGCCGGGTATCCGGATACCCGAATTTAAAACCTGTCATTACCCGTCTCCATTTTTTCGTTCCAATTACCCGTAAACTACTTTTTAAACTCCGGACTTAAAATTTGAGCGGTGTGAACAGAAAACTGTGACTCTTGAACAATGCACTTGTACAGACAATTATTTTTAAATTCAAGAGATTACACTCCAATAAAGAAAAGATCGATAGTATGGTATCCTCTTGTATTATAAAAAGTCAATTTGTTACCATTTCCAGTACATGTATTTGTACACATCGAGGCATGTTTTCAATAAAAATGAAAACCGGGTATCCGGGTATCTGAGTTTCCTGATTTCGGGTATCCGTTCCAAAATATCCGAAACGCACAGCCCTAGTAATTAACCCCTCATGCACGCGGCTGACGCCATAGCCACGGCTTTGCGGATATGCCACTGGGCCGGTGGAAGGGTATAGCCACATTCCAGCACGTATGGAATTAATTTATTTTCCAGCTGCATTTGCTGGGTTTTCGCCATGAATATAAATCTTCAAGAAGGCTGATATCTTGGTGAACCATATTGTTCTTTGAATGGAGTGTTATATAATAGATTGGGATTTCGAGAGCTTTTTGAACACAGTGCTTTCAAGAGCTTTCTGAACACAGCCCTATCAATTACACTATGCGGAACTTCAAGGTATGCGATGAAAAGTGGGTATGCCAAGTTTAGCTTGCCCGCTTATTGTTCGGGTTCATACGCCGGGCTGAACAGCTGTGTAATTACATGTATGCACAGTGCTGTCACTTCCACACATGATGGCTTTGAGTGAATTAGACAAAGATACTCTCATGGCAACCAGTGGTTCAGATTGTGAATATTTTTCTGAACAAACTTCAGATATTGAAAGTAGTGCCAGTGATTCTGACATAAATGTGCCATGAGCGAGACTTCTGTTTTTACAAAATAAAAAAACATGGTTGGCAAAGCGGAGACACAATTTGGTCTTTGTCTACCCTACATATTGTATACCACATCTTTTACATGAGATTACATATATAACATTGGGTGTGTCACACTGGGATTTAGTTCTGATTGTGTAGGTGAGACCAGTACTGTATTTTCACCTTCTGAGCAGGTTTGAGATACAAACAGGTTTTGTATCCTGCCGTTACACTTAGAGCACCCCTGTCATGATCTGGGCGATCAGTGACGCTATGTCACTGTTGGTGCTAGGGAGCCCAGCTCGAATCAATATATCACCGAGGTTACGGGCGACGGAAAGCAATCAAAGGAGGTTCAGGATTGCTGGAGCGTAACTCGCCGGAGGAGTGTAAAATAGTCATGTTATCATTTATTTATAGAAGAAAGTCTGGGTAATCTGGGGTGATAAGTCGCGACCAGGGGAACCTCATAGAAGGGTTTTCTTGTTACCCGGTAGCCAAGAGGGTGCTACGGGGTGCAGAGCCCTGTTGATGGCTAGTTGGACCCCGCGCTTGCTATGACCCCGGATACAAGGTGTTGCTCAGTTCAGACGCACTGCTTTCTGTATAAGGTATCGTGGAACAGATACTGTACGCCTTATACGGAGCGCTTGACTGTAGGCTTATGGCCTCTTTGCAGTGCTTGGGGTGGCAGCTGTCGTGAAAGGAGGTATTGATGAGTGTCTGTGGGTTTACAATAGACATCAGTCGAGATGCCCTTGGCGGATTTGTTGATGGTGACGCCCAGGAAGTTCACGCTATTGGGAGAGAAGTTAGCAGTGAACTTGATGGTGATATGGAATGAATTAATGTAGTTGATGAATTCATCTAGGCTATCTTGGCCACCACACCAAATGCAGAATATATTGTCAATAAATCTCCACCATACTAGAGGACGGTGGGGGTGAAGATAGTAATCTGTATTCAAGGTCAGACATAAACAGATTAGCGATGATGGTGCCCATCGCTGTACCTTGAACCTAGAGAAAGTTTCTGTCTAGGAACGTGAAATTGTTTTTGGTCAGATATGTCGGATAAGATCTGTGAGGTGTCTCACTGAAGGTTTGGTTTGGTTGTTGGATCTGAGAGCTGCTACATAATGCACTTATGCCTTCTGGGGGATGTTTGTATATGAGGAAACATCCAGAGTGACAAGGAAGGCAGAACATCGGGTATTTTATGTTTAATACCCTCTAGTTTACGGAGGAAGTCCATTACCCGACACAATGGGACGGTCCGGCAGCCCGTTCTTTGTGTATTTTGGGCAGTAGATAGAAACAGGCCGTACGAGGATCCGTGGAATGAGATAGTTAAAGGTATCCTTGTTAATACTGCTACAATTATGAATTTTGACGAGGGTGTCAGATATTTTTGGTGAAGGAGTTGGTAGGTCAGTATCACATTCAGTATAGTGATCAGTGTTATTACATGTAGTTGTCTAAGGCCCGCTGTGTAATCATCTCTGTTCATGACCACAACAGCAGACCTTTGTCAGCCCGCTTGACGACAAGGTTTGTAGCTTGTCGGAGTTCATCGATGGCTACGCCTGCTCAGCACGGAGAGGTTGTTGGCACATCTTGCAGGAGATTCCTCAGAACCTCAGAGTTGACTTCATTGATACAGTTCTCAAGTGGCTGCATCCTTATTCTTAGGGGTACCCATACACTTTTTTTCTTAGAAGCGGTTATGCTGGGGCTCCCAGAGGGACTGTCGCTCAAACCGTCTGTGAGGGCTCGACGCGAAAGAATCTAATGAGTCGTATGTTGGAGGATAGAATGGTTTGGAAATGGTCCCATTCATGATCATTAAGGCAAGCCACTTTAATTGAGATTCTGTAACCTCTCAATATCAAGTGACTGCTTGTCAATGCATTTAGGCATTGCTTTGAGAAGTTCAAGTAAACGGAAGGAAGTCTTGGTTAGTGTGTCATTCCATTTCTTGCTGAATGCAGGGTCTAGGGTCCCCAAAGGAGGGGCTGCATTTGATTTTGGAGACCCTTGGTAGAATACGGATAAACGATAGAAACGGTCGCTTTTCAAGGTGAGATACATGTATGTAACATACTTTCTTCCTCAAGTTTGCGCAACTTTGGCAAAGGCATTTAGTATTGCCGTATGACATAAAGAAAAGCAATATACAATGTAATATTATATGTATAAAGATATATAGAAGATATATAGTTTAGTTGATATCGATTTCATAGAAATTATTTTCTGCAGAAAGGCGACCGCTGTCGTGTTAACGCCAGTTACTTTGAAACACTTGAAACATGTTAGGTTTATCGCTTTCTTGCCTCATTGGTAACATTTGTCGCTTTTGATTTGTTGAGATGCGCGGGACAGCACGGAGCTGCCTCGCCCTATAGGTGAAGAGCATATATATATATATATAACTCTTCACCCATAGGGCGATCGCCCATAGAACGCGCACAAAATTCCTCTTACCTTTCCCTTTTATATATCCTCCAACCGCCCAAAACTCTGGAAATAAGATGTTTACACTAATTAGAGGCTACAGTTTATGATTTTTAGACTTTATGGACAAAAATTATGACTTTAAAGGGTAGCTGAGGTTAAGGCGACCGGCAACGTCGCTTAATGCAGAGAAATAGCACTTTATAGAAGTCGGTCGCTCTATGTCCTAACAAGTAAACATATATATATATATATATATATATATATATATATAGAGATATGGTTTGGCCTTTCTGACCTGGCCCCATATACATGTAGCAATAGATACTGGCACAGTGACCGACCAACATAGGGGCTGGTTAGCTCTAGTTGGTAGAGCTGCACGGGTATTCGAGAGGTCGTTCAATTCCGCATCAGCCACCAATTTTAATATATATATATAATACTTTTTGTATCTACTTTATCCAGATTGATGAAAGTGGTCACATCAAGGAATTGTTTGTGTGTGGAATGTCAATCTATCTTCACAAACCATATCGGTAAGTTTGATCACTGCCTGTTGTATATGTCATCCATAATTCACTAAAATACACCAATCCTCGCTACTGTGGCGGTGGCTGAGTCGTCAGAAAAATGGGTTCAGTTTCTAGACATGATGGTTACATCACATGTGTCCTGCACACATCACTTGTCCATGATTTTCTTTTTCAACAATGAGTATATAAAATGGGTATCTATGAGGGCAGAGATGGTAATTGTTTAATTACGCCGTTGATGAGCATCTAAGAAGCAACTGGTGCTTTATATTTCACAGGAATGATGAAGGAATTATTTAAAGAGAAGGTAAAACATTGGTACAACTACCAGATTATCAAAATTAATTAAATTATTATCAAAAATTTGTTTTAGGGAAGTTGCACATGTACATGTAGGCAAGTGCGTTTTCACTTGAGGAAAGGGTAATTTTATGTCCAATTTACATATAAAACATTTTAAAAATATGTAACTTTAAAAAGAATTCTCAATAATTATGATGAAGCACCAATTGTGATAAAACTTTCACGTTAGTGTAATGATTTTGGTCATGAAAATTCTTGAGGGATCTGATGAACATACGCTACTACAAACTATCGCGTTGTACATTCATTTAAAGTAGCCCCCATGGCGGATAATAATTATGTGAAAGTGACTTGAACATCACAACATAATGAAGTTCCGCTACATGTTTGTAAGAATCCACTATCATTATCTTTATTATTCATTCATAAATACCCAATACAGTTTAGACAATCTGATTGCCAATATCAAAATCAGAGCTGCACATATGTGTGTTGCGCCAGCTGTTCTATTTAGCCGGGCATGTGACGCCGTGACGGGATTTGAACCAATCAGGGTGACAATTTGTTTCACACACGCCTGACTCATGGCCAATTCTAGCGTGACAGATGGGACAAAACGTAGCTCTTTTTCAACTCTGAAATTTATCTACTGAAAACTTGCAGGAGATAAACCTAAATGAAACACCTCATGTTCATGTATAATACTCATAGTTCAAAATTAAATGAAAACTTTGAAATATAATTATTTACTAATTACACAGGATCATCATTAGTCTAGCATGACAGATTGTTTTTTTTTTTACATTCAGTTTTCCCAACTTAATTAGGGCATCTACAATAAGCTATCTGTTCTCATGTGAATAATTAGGTGTTCGGGTATGTGCCCGAAACGCCTATTGTTTTTGTTCGTTTTTTTTTTAGGTGTTCGGGTATGCACCCGAAACACCTATTGTTTTTTTTCTTTGTTTTTTTCTTGTTTTTTCTTCTCCTGATCGATTGCCTACAAAACAACACATACTTGCAAACTTCACATGAACTTCAAACGTGTCATATACTTAGAACATAACACGTAAATGAATCATGAGTTGTGACGTCATCATGAGGTCATCAGATATCAGATATTGCATTACGATAAATCAAAGTTTAAAGATGGACTACAACGGAATAATGATAAGTGCTGTATTCGTTGTTTTTCGAGAAATGTGTAATGATTACTAACATATTATTATTCAATAAACTTGTTCCTTCATGCAAAAACTCAATTTGATCGGCTCTACGCACCCAGAAAAGCCCAGTTTCACCAAAAGCCCTCAACTCATGAATAATTCATACTGTGGTGTGACGAGCACCCATGACGCTTTGTTACCCCACGCACAAAACAGTCGATCGTGTACTGTATGCATTTACCATACATGCAATGCAGAACAACAGGCGGATGTACATCTTCTAGACCAAAACAACGAAATGTCCGATAGCAGCGAATATTGGGAAGATCACAGTATAGATGAGGAAGAGGAGTTTGCTATAGGCACTTGAGGATAGTGATGTCAGCTCTAGCGATGAGGGAGCTCCTCAGACGAGAGAGAAGGCGAAGACGATGACGAAGTCGGCACGTGCGCTGAACCATACCGGTTCGAGCCACTGCGGCGCCTGCAGTTGACCAGCCCGTGACGGTGATCGCCAGTCAAGACCATTTAACCAAATCCTGATGATAGATGGCTAAACACAGACTGGTAAGCCCACAAAATGATTCATGAATGAAATACTGAATGATGCTTCGCTTGATCAATTCGCTTTCTGCTGTACAAAAATAGTTGTAGGCTATACTGACAAAACATGAACGAACATGATGGAGACCCAAGGTACATAATGTAGTAGTACATGTGTACATGTACATGTGTACAATACATGTACAGTGGAAATTTGGGGTAATTACTATGTCTTATGCTTATGATTTGTTGGCAATATTAGCCAGTATTTATGAAGACATGATGGGAAAGTAATCACTGCTCAAATTCAAATAAAAATCATGATCTTTACCATCATGTTTAAGCATAATTGACATTTAGTCTTTCCTTCAAATCAAAGGTTGTAGCCCTGCACAATAAAATGTTTGATCTGCCCATGGAAAAATGTATTCCTTCGTGATGTACCTGTCCTTGATCAGTTCATGGGGATGTATTTCAAGATCAATTTTTAAGTAGTGCAACCCCAATGACAAAGTTACTAAAATTATATTTTCCAAACTTGTTTTTTTGTAATAGGTGTTCGTGGACATTGTGTTCTTCAGCCTTTGCTCGCAAACTGTATATGTTGCAAAGAAGTTGAGAAGACAGAGAACATGATGCAGCAGTTGGACATCAACGGGATGATCCCAACCAGTGCCTTACCATCCATGATTGGTTTGATGCGATCTGCCTCCACCCAGGAGTGCTTGTACAGCGTATCTTCAGAGATGCAGTTGAAGGAACGCTTGACCAGTAAGTATTTGAGTGTTGACTGAATGTACAAAGCCAATGTACATGTACCATCAATTTCAATTATTTTAGAGCAATGTCAGTTTTGAATGATCTGTTATCAAGCAGATTACTTGAATGAGCACCGTGTTTACTCAGAGTAACCGCACACAACTGAATATGACCTTGGTGACCCACGGCATCTATATCTTATTGTACATGCATTACATGTATGTAATTGTTTACTTTTGATCATGATTGCCTTTGGTATGGTTATAGCATTTCAGTTCACATGGTGTTAACGTAAACAATATCGACATCCCACCATGCAAATCACAAATCTTATGTTTATAATTTTGTCTGATTTTTGTTTTGTTTTGCCACAGAAAATATCGCCATGTTGCACACGGCGGTGAGGTGGTGTTAGTTATCTTGGTCAAGCTTTCAACCGGGTGCCACTGCCATCATGTGTAATGGACGAATCCGCAGGACGCCCCAAACCCCTGATGGACAGTACAAAGGATTTTCAGATCCACCACTGGATTAGGCCGATTTGCTTTTGTTTTATTTTTTTAAATTGGTACATTCTTCCTAGTTATAATGATCTGAGGAGTTACAAATTATTTTGTGCATTCTTAAACCATGATCAATGGCAGAATCAATTACGTGTGTATTTCATTTTGTGTCTTTTCGGGGGGGGGGGGGGGGGGAAGAAGTTTATTAATTTAGCACTAATGTGAAATAAACTTGTTTTATGTTGCCAACAATACACTATGGTAAAAACATTACAAATTCGGTACTTTCGAATAAATGACAAGACAAAATATGTATGTATTTGCAACCTACAATTGAGTTTATTTTTGAGGTTAAAATATCAAAATTAAAAAAGTTGCCTCTTGATGACTTAAAACAACTTAATCAAAATCCTGTACATACTTGTTTGATCTTGGCCATTGTTCTGTTAAACCGAACTGGAAATCCTTTGAAATTCGTTCACGTGACACTTGCTGCTCTTTTCCCAGGAAAACTTACATTCAGCATAACTCTACTGCTGAGCAGGTTCAGATTTTCTTGGATTAAAGCTAATTCAATTAGGTTTTTGGCTTTGCATCACAAAAAGGGAGAAGTGACAAAGATCTAATATTGTAAATCCTATGTTGGTAAATCTCATGTACTTCTGCCTTTAAAACTTAAAACTTGTTCTGAGGTACAGTGGCAATAAATTGTAAAATACAAGAATAGAATAACAATAAATGTGTACACAGGCCATGTCATTCTGTCTTCAATCAAATATTAATAAAAATATAAAAGACATGTATATAATGTAGCACCAAATCCATTTGAATAAAATGCTCCCAAGCCCTTTAAATATAATAAAATAACCTAAAGTAACAATAGCAAAGATTATAAAAGATTAAACACATGGGAGCCAGATAAAGGATAAAACAGGCAAATATCAGCAGGGGCGGATCCAGGAATTTTGGCATGAAGGTGAAATCCTTTCTGTATTATTCACGAATTCACCCATTCCTTTGATATCGCAGAGATCCCAAGGAAATTGAAAAAAATGAGTCTCTGGATTCTTAATACTATTTCTAGTGCATCCACCAACAACACATGAAGTCGGCATTATATAACTGTTACACAACAACGCCGAAAAGCTTCATAAAACTTCATGCCTCTGCTGGACGCATGAAAACGCATGTATAATATACACGAAGTAACATGGCTGCCTTCTGTTTACCTCGGTGTCATGGGTTATACGTCATCCCTTTCGCTGGTTTACAAGTCCGCTGGTACTATATCGTGGATTTCATAGTGGATTTTCAATGGGTCTTTGTCGGGAACCAGTAGGGCGGAAATTTTAAAATCAAGCGGGCTAATTTTTCGTCAAATTGCAACAAAATTGTAAAGAGAAAACATGACCACAACAATAAATTGTTACCTGAACACAACATAAATAAGGTTCGATAGTCAATTTAATGTGAGAGTTCTCGCTAGTAGTCCATCTTTAATATTTAAAAAATCTAATATTAAAATCAATAAATTTCCTGATTTAGTCGGGAAAAATATGTAGTTTAGCATGAGTGTAAAGAGGTGAAATATGTGACATTAGAGACGAGGATATGTTTGAGTTTGATACTTATTTTATTAAAACACATGACATTTTTGAAAAAAAGAAGCACATTTCGTGAAAAATTATGCGCAATCCAGAATATGTTATTTCCACTACGTCCGCAATACTCAATCGAAAGTGGGCAGGGCATAGAAAACAGTCCGCCAGCGGAACGGTAATAATACTGTTTGCCGCCTCATCAGAAACAGATAACACGTGCAATCCAGAATATGTTATTTCCACCACGTCCGCAATACTTAATCGAGGGCAGGGTATAGAAAACAGTCCGCCGGCGGAACGGTAATGCTGTTTGTCGCCTTCTATCGGAGAAACAGATAACACTGTTATGTACATGTTTCTATACAATGTATTGAGTCATTGCAGAAACTATTTTTTGAGAAAACCTATTCCTAAGCAGCAATAAGGATCGCCTTTTGTTTCCATTTTTGGGTAGTGAACTCTTCCTTTTCTGTATCTTTGCTTACCAGTTACCACATCTGTATGCTTGCCTACCAGCTCAGGAAATTCAATCCTCAGGTGAAAGTATTTGTACACATGTATAAAAAACATTTATTACTGTAATCATGTATTCCAATACTATACAAATGCAAATCTCTGCAACCACATTATACTTTTACACCAATAAGACAGCTCTCTAACACTAATCTCATACCGAAATTGTGGAAGAAAATTTGTTGTTAAACAATATTAACCTATGACCATGTAACAACAAAGAAATATTTTAGCTTGTAATCTCATTTTACTTAACACAATGCTTCTGTGCTTACTACGTTTGTATTTATCGGAATTCAATTTTCAGTGTTGGACGTTAATAATTTAATCATAACTCGTTATCCTTAAATATCGATATTCACGCAGCCAATCTCTGCAAATAAAGTTTTGTACCAACAGAGTTCTGTACCCAATGTATTATTCTACCATATTCAGTTGCTACGCAGAAAGTTTTACCCACCCCATACCACATCGGTATGCTTGCTTGCCAGCGCTTTCAAATGTAGTCCTCATGTCAAAAAGATATTGACTTTGTTTTACTAATAATGATTATTTTTACGAAAATACTTTTGACTATGGTACCTTTAAACAACATCTGAAACAAATATTGACGCTAATATTGGCGAATGATTCCAAAAATCTTTCCACCTGATAAATAGTGACGCTAATATTTGAGATTTGGAGAATAAATGTTGATTTCTATGCGCCAATATTGCCGCTACTTGAATAAATATTTTCGATCCAGGGAAAACGAAAATTTGTACTAATTGTCATCACTTTTATGACAGTGTCTCTTTAAAGCCACCACATTTCACTATTTTCCCTATATTTACCACAAATTTGTTCTATGCTTGCCAATTATTTCACTGTGTTGCTTTAACTTTATATTGTTCGCTTTAACACACACTGTGTTTTTCTTTTTTCTTTTTCCTATAATAAACACATGCATAACTAAGAAATCTTCATAATTCAAGATGTCGATATTAAAAGTCAAAAATTGTGTTATATTTTGTGACATTTCTGAGTAGCACATTTTCATGTACACCCACATTTTTAATGAATTTTCATGAGCTATAAAAGTAGGCTCAACCCGTATTTTTTAATATCATCACAAGAAAAATGCATCGTCATGTTCTTATAATTTGAAGTCATGTAATGTTGTGGATAACAACTTTATATTATTCAACTCTTCGAATTTTTGTAAATTTTATACAATCTTTAAAAAGAAGATAGTACAATAATCACTCAACAGATCAAGAAGAATTGATGTCATGATGACGACAACGTGTCGCACTTTATCGCCACCTTAAGTGCACATTTTCCAAAATTCATTCTAGTGCATTGTCAACTTTACATTTTGCAAAATGTGTCAATTACACAAAGCCTCTTATAAAATCAATACCCAGAATTTGGTACTGTGACAGTTAGATAATAATGTGGATGACACAGAAAGTGTAACTACATAATAACGCCCCCAGGTATCGAATTAAAACCAAAGTTTGAAATGATATTATTTCAGATACCATAACTTCTCAAGCACACAATGGATTTGCACAAGCTACATGTATACATCATATGAAAGGTCTTTAAACTGAACTTATGATGTTGAGACAATACCTCAATTTGACGCTGTTCTTCTGGTTCAAGAATTCATCTCAAAACTAATAAACATTTTTCTAAATTTTCACAACATCGTAAACCTATAAATTTGCCAAAACCGGGGTGATTAACGTAATCCCTAACACCGTGGTGTTTGTTCAAACAAACACTTGTTTAGTTAGGTGTTCGGTATGCACCAAACACCTATTGTTTTGTTCGTTTTTAGGGTGTTCCCGGTATGCAATCAAACACCTATTGTTTTTGTTCGCTTTTTTTTTTTTTTTTTTTCTTCTATTCGGATAGACTGTCTACAAAAAACACTTACTTGCAAACTTCAAATGAACTTGAAACTTGGCATATACTTAGAACTTAAAACATAGATGAAACGGAATTTGTGACAAGAATTTGTGACGCCATGATGAGGTCATCAGATATCGAATTACTTATAAATCAAAGTTTAATATTTAAAAATCATATCTCAACAACCACAAGGGTAAATCAATTTTTGTACCATTGTACAGATCGTTAATTGTCAAAAATATTTGCAAAAAGTGACCCCACTTGACCTTACTTCCCGTCCAAACCGGAAGTCAAAGTTTAATTTTTTTTAAACACATCTCAACAACCACAAGAGGTAAATTCACAATTTTGTACCATTGTACAGATCGCTAATTGTCAAAAAATATTATAAATAGGTGCTCACACAGCTCGAACACCAAAAGATGACCCCACTTGACCTTACTTCCTGTCCAAATCGGAAGTCAAAGTTTAATAATTTATAAAATCATATCTCAACAACCACAAGAGGTAAATTGACATTTTCTGCACCATTGTACAGATCGTTAATTGTCCAAAAATATTTACACAAAGGTGACCCTAATTTGACCTTACTTCTTGTCCAAACCGAAGTCAAAGTTTAATATTTAAAAATCATATCTCAACAACCACAATAGGTAAATTCACAATTTTTCTACCATTGTACAGATCTTTATTGGCAACAAAATTTACACAAAGGTGACCTAATTTGACCTTACTTTGTCCAAACCGAAGTCAAAGTTTAATATTTAAACAAATCATATCTCAACAACCAAGAGGTAAATCACAATTTTTCTACCATTGTACAGATCTTTTATTGGCGAAAATATTTACAAAAAGTGACCCTAATTTGACCTTACTTACTGTCCAAAACCGAAGTCAAAATTAATATTTAAAAATCATATCTCAACAACCACAAGAGGTAAATTGAAATTTTTGCACCATTGTATAGATTGTAGATTGTCGGAAAAATATTTACAAAAGGTGACCCTAATTTGACCTTACTTCCTGTCCAAATCGGAAGTCAAAGTTTAATATTTAAAAATCAAATCACAACAACCACAAGAGGTAAATCACAGTTTTTCACCATTGTACAGATCATTAACTGTAAAAAATATTTACAAAAAGCTGACCCCACTTGACCTTTACTTCCTGTCCAAACCGAAGTCAAAGTTTAATATTAACAAACATCATCCACAAGAGGTAATTCACAATCTTTGCACCAATGTACAGATCGTTAATTGTCAAAAATATTTATCGGCAGTGACCTAGTTTGACCTTACTTCCTGTCCAAACCGAAGTCAAAGTTTAATATTTTAAAAATCAAATCACAACAACCACAAGAGGTAAATTAACAGTTTTTCACCATTGTACAGATCGTTAATTGTCAAAAATATTACATAAAGCAGACCTAATTTGACCTTTACTTCCTGTCCAAACCGGAAGTCAAAGTTTATTAACAAAATTGTGACTCAACAACCACAAGAGGTAAATTCACAATTTTTAATCATTGTACAGAGCGTTACTTGTCAAAAAATATTTGTTTAAAGGTGACCCCAATTTGACCTTTACTTTCTATCCAAACCGGAAGTCAAAGTTTAATATTTAAAAAAAAATCATATCTCAACAACCACAAGAGGTAAATTGACATTTTTGCACCATTGTATAGATTGTTAATTGTCGAAAAATATTTACAAAAAGGTGACCCCGATTTGACCTTACTTTCTGTCCAAACTGGAAGTCAAAGTTTAATAATGAAAAAAATCATATTTCAACGAGGTAAATTCACAATTTTTGTACCATTGTACAGATCGTTAATTGTCAACAAATATTTACACAAAGGTGACCCCAATTTGACCTTTACTTCCTGTCCAAACTTACTATTTAAAAAAATCATATCTCAACAACCACAAGGGGTAAATTCACAGTCTTTCCACCATTGTATAGATTGTTAATTGTCAAAAATATTTACACAAATGTGACACACTTGACCTTACTTCCTGTCCAAACCGAAGTCAAAGTTTAATATTTAAAAATCATATTTCAACAACCACAAGAGGTAAATTCACAGTATTTGCACTATTGTACAGATTGTTAACTGTCAAAAATATTTACAAAACATGACCCCACTTGACATTTACTTCCTGTCTAAACCGGAAGTCAAAGTTTAATATTAAAAAATAATAATGCAAAGTTTCTTTAAAAACATTCTGACATCATCATCACTGCCCTGACAAAACTCAAACACCTATGTGTTTGTAATATCACAAACACAGCCGCCTAGTTATTTTTGTTTTAGTTAAAGAGACAGTTGTTTAAAACATAAACATATCATAAAATGTCAACAACTTAAAGATTTCAGGGACAGCTTTTAGTATTGTGACAGATGGGACAATTAAATGTGACAGACATGTCAGAGCATGTGATGATTGCCAAGTGATTCTGGCCAAGTTTTATAACAAAATTATCATAATTAGTTCAGAGTACTTGATCATGTCTGCTTGATCATGTCTGAGATTCCTAAAATTCATTAAATGGGTACTGCCAGACGCACTCCAATTATGCCCGCTTTGCCATACCATACTGCACCCATTCGGCTCAAATCTGTAAAATTGACCTGCTGACACCTCAAAGCATCTTATCTGCTAACTTCCATTTTTTATTTTCATGATCAACTCCATGGTATTTCTTACCCTCACATTCCTCTATAACACAACTGAAGATGTATGCAGATACATGTAAATGTATGCAAATCTACTCCACATGTGCAGAAATTGATGGAAAACTTGACTTACTGGCCTACCATGTCCATAGGAGGGATTTAATAGAAAATATAGTAAACAATGTTGTTTTTTGGCCAAGGCCCATTAGTGTTTTTAATAAATGTTCATCTAGAATTAGTTTTGCTGAAAATCAAGTATTAAAGGGATGATAGGTTAACATGTTTTACTCTCGACAGATGGGACATTTCTGTGACAGGTGGGACACCAGACAGACGTGACAGAATTTACGCTGAAATATTGGTTTCACCATTAATCAAGGATATTAAATATTACTTGCTCTGAGTTATACTGTCTGTCTAGAAGATAGACAGAAACTTTTGTTACCAAATTATGTTGGAAATATTAAACTTTTTCTTCTTTTTCCGTGACAGACGGGACATTTGCTTGGGTATTTCTAATGGTGACCTAGGGCCAAAAATAAAATTTCAACTGACACCAGATTGTGTTCTGATATAGAGATGATAAACACTGAATGTTGTCATTTGATGCAGTCTAGTGCAACTTAAAGATGCAACTTCAAGAGAATGTTTTGCACTCATTTAACATCACGTCTAACTCTGTGTAACGCTGGTTATAAAAAATATTCAAACATGGCACAGGTAAAAAGAAATTGTTCTTGGAAAGCTTGACTTATGTACTTCTCAGAAAAATAAATTTAATTGAAAAATTTATTTTTTAATTTTGTCACAGGTGGAACCTTTGGTGGAATTGGCCTCATGTATTTCGTGTCCCCAAAACCTAAAGTTAAACATTTGTCTTCAAAAATTACAATTTTTATTCATTTTGAAAATTAAATCGATATAGGCTGTTTGGTAATGACCGGTTATCAAATGCTGGTCATTTGAGCTGTATACTCCCCAGGGAGCTGAGATGGTTTCAGGAATGATTTATGAGCCTGATGAGCAGGGTAATAATATAATGCGCCATGAACACCAGTTTGCGGATAGTGCACTATAAGTCCACATTATTATTATTATTATTATTATTATCATCAAATGCCGATCTTTATGTCTATACTAAGCTGCATAATGTATTAAAATTTACTTGTCTTCACTGTTCAGGATTCAACATGCAAATCTGAAGTGAAGAGTTGTTGTTTTAGTCCCATTAAATCAACATTTGCCTTTGCAGGAACAGTAAGTGTGATTTATTCTTTGTGTAGCTTGTGTGAGCTATAGTGTATAAACTACTGTCTTACAGAGCATTGTAGATCTGTAGTGCTCTGATTTAAAAAAAATGTTTTCTGGGGTTGGAAGAAAAAACTGTATCTAGTTAATTTGTACATTTTTTATATTGGCACAAAAAGTGTTGGGGAGTAATCATTACAGTTTTCACGTAAGTGGGATGTCAAGTCACAGAATGCAATGGTTTCAGATAGTTGCACACGCCAAACTTCTCTCAGTTCAAAACTGATATGCACAACATTAATATTCTTTTCTGTTTGCTCCTTCATATGATTCTTTAAAATTGAATTCTCACCAAAAATCTTGTAAACTCGGGTTCTCCCTAGGATTATTCAAAACTGGGTTTTGTTTTAGGCGATTAAATCTATGAAAAGTGTTCTGGGTTCTACTTAAAGGCCCCAGGTTAATTTTTAGTTTTAGATGCTCTGATGCATTCTGGTGGTGCATTTTAAGAGATCCGGAGGTTTCAGAAATTATTTTCTGTCGACATTTTTCCACACTCTAATTCTACCAGAAAGCCTCAGTGGTCAGTGGGCACTATTTAACATTTTTCTGCACAAATCTTTAAACTGACATGTAGTTTTAAATCAGTTATCAATTTTATATAAACCTTTACTGTGAAAGTTTGCATTATATGAAGATATAAAATTAAAAAGAATATAAATAATAGGCTATAAGATTTGAGGCATCGCATGGTGGAGTATCCATTTACACGCTCACCATTATTTTGAACAAAATCGTAGTCTTAATAAAAACTACACGCAGATAAAAAACACATTTTTTGTACCATTATTCAGCAGCTACATGTAAATGCTGGAGCAATTAGAGCCACTGTTTACTATCCACCGCATAGTGCACGCTCTGGGAGCAGTTACATGTATGTCTCGACACGTACAGCTGATTCCTTTATGGGCAGCTTCATTAAATCCATCTATTTACACAAGTTATATTTTATCATTTTCTAAATAACTGTGCTAGCAACTTGAGATTGAAAGATATACTGTTATACTCCCGATCCCATGCAAACAAAGTTTCCTTGAAAGGGAATCTCTCACACATGAGCAGTGTAATATAACACTATTCATTCATTCATTCATATTTATTTTATTGGTCCTTTGAAAAGGAAAATTTGTTTCATTACATGCAACAAGATAAAATTATATACATACATTCAATAACATAAGTTAAAAAAAGATTTTCGATTTTAAAATTTGAATTAAAAGAGACACAATATCGAAAAATACAACAGCACAGAAAAATAAGATAAAGATGTTAACGCCTGTGCTGATCACTACTGGAGAAAATGTATGGAATAGGGGACTAAAATGAATTTAAATATCTGTTTGTTCCTAGTCTCCACGGACTGCCATCTTCTACCGCTACCAAGCACATTATGAACAATTGTTGAGGATGATCATCATTTTCTCAGCGGCAGCCAACCCTGAGCTTTTAGTTAGTACTCCCTCTCCGCGGTAGACTACATCCAGATTTATATCTACTCCCAGAATCCTATAGATGCTTGTTTAACTCACCCTTTGAGTTTATCTTTTGTCCATTTTCCTGGCTCCTGCTTATACCAAAACTACACAATCATGAAGAACTACACTTTCTATTACCGAGGGTGTAAAAAGAGTCATTAGTACCCTCATCAACTCAAAATAGCGGAATTTACGCAGAAAATACAACCTCTCTGGGATTACCCTTTTTGTGAGATCTTTAGAATGTTCACTCCAATCCAGCTTACTGTCAATGGTTGCACCCAGGCACTTGGTAACTTCTTGCACAGTTTCAATGTAAGCTTACTCCCCTGCATACATACAGACTGAGTCCGGCCAGCGACTATTTGCCTTCTTGTGCCTAACCGCCAAACACCATTTCTTGTGTTTGTTAGGGTTAAGTTCAAGATAATTATGCTTACACCATACACTGAAGTCCTGTATCGATTGACGCTCATAATCTTTTCATCATTATTATCTATGAGCCCATATATGACAGTGTCATCCAAATGCATACTTCAGTAAGTTCACTGAATGAAAGTTAGAAACACAATCGTTGGTGTAAATTATAAAGAGGCTTGCGGACATTACACATCCCTCGTGGAGATCCCTCATTGTGACTAAACTCTTACATTTCACTCAAGCGGAATTCTTGCAGAGAGAAAGTCACATATCCAAAGAATTAGGGATGGTTTCACATCTAGAAACTTGAGTTTCTCCAACAAACTGGAACGGGTTGTATTGTGTTAAATGCAGTGACTTAAAAAAGTCAATGAACTGTGCCTTTTATGCTAACACTCAGCTGCTTGTCTAGGTGTTGATAAATAGTTTACAAGAGTGACAAAACCGCATCTTGCACTGACTTATTTCTCTGATATGCAAATTGGCAAGTATCAACACGTTTGAATGGGCTGCATCTGGCAAAGAATAAGGGTTATGCAGGACTCCATTTTTTTTCAAGAGATTTCATGACAACCGATGTTAGTGCAACTGGTCGAAAGTCATTATTTTCGGTAGGGCGTTGGTGTTGGTTTTTAGGAACCGCATAATGACTGCAGATTTCCAACATGAAGGAATGCACTGTTGATTATTAAGTGACATCTGGAATAGTGACCGTATGGCAGTAGCAAGACGACGAGCATGTTTTGAGTAGTCGTCAGATATTCCATCTGGTCCGCTTAGCTTTCGTGGATTCACAGATATAAAATGCTAATTATAGACTTCTTGCTCATCTAAGACGCATTATGGATCATCCTGTGAGCATAGTGTGTTCAGCTGATCCTTCAATTTGTCTGAAAAGTCTTGAGTATCGAACCCATTAACAAAAATTTGTTTAACTCATCTGCTCCTTTTTTTTTGGGCATTTTCCGCACTTTGAAAAACGTTTTCCTTATGCTTTTTATAATCAGTCATCATTTCAAACAATTCCACGCACTTTCTTGGATCATTAGCCTGAAAACAACCTTCAAGTTTTTCACGATATCTTTCTTTAGCTCCTTTTATCTCTTGCTTGAGTTTATGATTTAACTCCTTGACGCTTTCGAAATCACCCTTGCAAAGCTTGTCTTTTTCCCTCGTATTATTTGTTTCACCGGGTTGCCCAAGGCTTATTATTTGGATAATCCAGTAATGTGTTTTTGTTTCCACTTTGTGAATACTACAGAAACTGACACAGCTATTAATTATGTCTCAGTACACTCATTTATGTCTTCACCTTGAGAAGAAGTTGCTAGTCGGTGATCCTCGGGAAGCTGTTTGAAGCTTTTCAATTGACTTTTTGTTCCATACATGCACTGTTCCATACATGCACTTAGTCAAGTTTTCACTCTTCAACTTCTCTGTTTGTACTTGGGCAACAGGTGGATGACATGGATGATCAGATTTTCCAGTCCAGGTCTAATAATAGCCTTATATGCATCCTGTAATGAGCAATAACATTGATCTAAGATGTTCTCCCACTAGTTGGTCTATTGACGCACTGATTGAATGTGGCATATTGTTTTCAAATCTGACAATGGTTAAAAATCACCTAGTATAATTTTTTACAATTCGGGGAGCGATTTTTCATATTCTTGAACTTGCTCTTGAATAATATTCACCGCATTTTCCCGAGTTTCCACTGCAGCATCGTGGCAGAACTCAAAAATTACTATGAATTTGGGAAATTCACGGTAGATAAAATGGACGAATGAAATACAGAGTAGCCTCATATCAGCGCTGCTGCAGAATGATGGATCGAATTGTGAAATTATTACACCACAATTTGTTAATGTAACAACATAGTCCACCGCCTACTTTTGTCTTGTTTGTTTCTTCATCGGTAGCGATCCTGTCTAATCCACATCAAAGTGCCAGGATTTCTATCTACGTGTTTGTAGAAATATCAGTGTTGGAGCCAATGTCTCAGTTAACAAATCAATCCTGAATTCGATACTCATTATTGTACCTGATGTTAGCAATAATCAATGGGTCTAATTTGTTGTTTCATCCGATCTAACATTGCTATAGTAACAGTCGGCAGTGGTGGCCCCAGAGGTCCCCTCCCGCGTTAATTCTGCTTGTCTTATGGTCCCCTCTTTACCTTTGACGTACCGATAATTCGCTGATTGAATTGGTGGAACCCAATCTGGAAGATTGAATGGCTTGATCTTTCGATTAAAGCGCATGCCGGCAATATAGGCGGCCATATTGGTTTGAATTAGATTTTGGGAACCTCATCATGTGGTCAAAAGGAAGAGATATCATGGTGAAAATTACTGCCAACCAAATCCAGGCAATTGTCAAGTTAGTTATAAAACATGATGATAAAGAATTAACATCTAATAGGTAACATTTAGACTTAAAATTCAACACATGACAAGACGGACAAAAAGTTGTGATGCAACCCGTCGCTGTGGAACAGCGCCTCTAATGAATGGCACATACACGTATTCGTACATTCACAGGCTCCATCCGCGGGTGGTCAGCTTGGAAGATCATGCAATGCATGCAGTATGCATGTGGTTCATGGTTATTCAGTATCCCAGTATCATGTGCCGCTTTCTGCATGGATATGATGCATAGTAGTCATTTATATTTTGTCATTGGCTGCTCGATCGAGTGTCATGAATATGTTAATTACTTTTGCATATTCATGTTTTTTGAGGTCAATGTTTCACTGTGGGTCTCTTTGGAAAAGAAGTATGCTTTTCTATTGGGTCTGGGAAAGGGAATCAGTTTCCCAAGAATTGTTTATTGTTTACATGTAAATATGGTGGCAATACGTGATGAGTAGTATAGCCATGCATTCACAAGTCTCATTACGAAGTTTTCTGTGATGTGAATTCAGTGCACATGCATGCTGGTGTAATGATACACATGCTGACATTTAAACAGAGCGATTTGGTATAGGCCTGCAAAACCAAAGTTGGACTATAACTTATGTTTCCTGACCACCAAAACTTGTGACATGACAATGACCAGACCGCTTTCATCACGAAAGTGCATGTCGGGTGAAAAAAATATGTTCGGCAATTTTGTCAGCTGCATCGCTAAAAATCTTTTTGTGTATCAGCACGATATCGCTAGCTTGTGTACCGGAGAACCCTGTAACTATTATTCATTTATACATTTGCATATTTTGCATAAGACGTTAATGAAGCCAATAAAAAACCCAAATCATCATGTTATTAGTTGTTTTGTGTGTTTTATTTGAACACAGATAGATGGAGCTATTTTTAGTTTGGGACTTACGTGAGCTTAATCTAGCATGCATCAGATCATGCATCATGGTGATATTGATTGGTATTTACGAGTACCTACTTACAGTACTAATGGAGTCCATAAAGATGAGACTCATCATAGTGCAGTCATCACCTAAGTGCAACCTATTACTACTACTCAAGATAGCCTTCATAAGGGCATCCATTCACAATGCAGGTCCGATCCAAATATAGTGGTGGGTATTTTGTAAACTAATGTAATGTGTACATGTACATTTAACTTTATTTTGGAAAAAGATTTATGCATTGTACTTGTCTTATTAGCCTCAAACAAAAAATCTATGGTTTTCGGTCATAGGTCAGCTTCAAAAGTGTTGTGGTGCATGCTTTTTGTTTTAGTTTTGGTAATATGTGTTTGTTTTTTTTGCCAACCATTGAGAGGACGTGATGATGTCTATGTGTTCTTGGAACCAGACCAAATTTCACATACAAAAGGTATAGTGGCTAAGATCGAGGCCTCACAAATCAGGCAAACGCTCATACCCCTAAAGTCATTAAAAACACAGCACGGCAGATTTCAATCCATCCAGCAATTTTAGCTGCAATTGGACATCGCTTCATAGCAAATAAAGAAAACTAAAAATGCCGCCAAGCATTAGTCTGTGGGTGATGTGAGTGGAAGACCAGAAACCAGAAACTTTTTGGGGGCCTAATGAACTGTATTAAAGGTTTGACATTGGTAACCCATCACAGAGAACAGAACAATCCTTGTTCCTTTTCCTTTTTCCTTTCCTTTTTTCTGACCTTATTGATTGACTTATTATATTTTTTTGTTACCTTTGTTTATTTTATTTGGAAGATCAGTGGTCTGTTTTTAATGCCAGCTGATTATCATAATATAATTAATTGCTTGTTTATTTCAAATGTGATTATTTCTTTAAAATACAAAACTCCCCTGTGAGAAGATGTGTCATCTTATCGATGTAGTATGTGCCGGGGTGATAGTAGAGTAGCATCAAGGAGAATGAGAAGGTCAGGATTTAGTGAGAGAACTCCAAGCGTTGTGGCAAGTCAAGGTGAAGGTTATTCTGTGGTAGTGGGAGCATCTGGGCACAATCCCAAAGGCATTGGAGTAGAATTACTACAGCAGAAGGCGGGACAGCAAGGATTCTTGTAAAAGACACTTTGAGATCTGAGGCTACGTGGACGTAGCTTGACTCCTGAGGTGTAACCGCAAGAAAAGGAAAACAAAATTTTTCTTTTCATGCTGTGCTAATAAGAAATAATAATAATAATAATCATCCTGCTTGAAATGGTGGACACAAGTAACGTAAATACTTTTTTATTACAAAAACCAACACCAACAACAATAATATAAGTACAGCCTCCAGCTCTCGAGATCCCGTCAGAGCCACCGCTTCTCCGTCCTCATCCTCTGCTCAGCCAGCGCTCTACTTCGTGATAGGACTCGCCTCTACCAAGCACCTCTCTTGCCGACATCGGCCGAGTTTATCCAGCATAGAAGTAGGTCTCGTGATACGAATTCTACCCCGAGTTACCCATATATTACTTCTTCCAGCAGACACGCTGCTCATCAACACCCCGACATAAGCAGTTCAACAAGTTTTCACATCTTCAAAAACTGGAAACGGATCTTCTACATCCCTATTCCCTGACACGCTCACCGGGTCTAATGGTGATCTCCTATATCCCCACGACCTTCCAACTCGGAGAACTGAGATCCTCCCTATATCTCACTCCAAATTGCTTCTAGTAGACCCTTCACAGGATCATCTATATCCTTAAGGCAACCTCCACACCTCTGCCCCATTGTCGCCTCCAGAGAATCATCCACATACAACACAGCTCGGTACCTAGCTAAGATCCTCTCGACCCCCTGGTGGGTCTCAATTCCAGCACCATGTGTCCAACTCCAGTCAGTTCTGTGGAGATCACCAGAATCTTATTCTTGCCAAATCCAGTGACATATTGGTTAGTTTTGATGTTGTTGTTTCAGTTCACCAATGTACCAACTGGAAGATACATGCTTCCTGGTGAAGGAGAGACTCAAACAAGACCTTGATGACCTGTGACATCCTCTCCCCTGCCTCAACATACATGATCTGTTCACTAATGTGCATTTCTTCTAGTTGTTTTTTAATTTCAAGGTAAGTTCTACGAGCAGACAGCTGGGATCTCCATGTGGTCTCCTCTGTCCCTGGTCTTGGCTGACATTTTCATGGGATCTCCTCTCATCCCCAGTCTTGGCTGACATTTTCATGGAAGAGTTAGTAAACCTCTTGCCTCACACACACTGCTGGGACCTCTGACCCAGCTCTGTGGCTCCACTATGCGTGATGATGATACCTTTGTTGCATGGCCACGGCAGAGACGCACTTCAGGACTTCCTACAATACCTCAACAAGCAAACATCCTAGCATTAAGTTTACAATGGAAGTAGAAGAAGACTACAAGATCTCGCTCCTTGATGTTGGCATCTCCCAGAAACCCAGATGGCTCTTTGCACCACAACGCCAGGAAGACCACCCAGATTGATACAGATCGATACCTCAACCAGCACCTTTCATCACCCTAGCATCAAGTCATCGGGTCAACTGCACCCTTGTACAACACGCCTACAACCCATGCGCACCCAGTGATAGTTTACACAAGGAACTACGGCACATCAAGACTACCCTCCAGCGCAACTAGCTACAAACTCAGCAAGATCAACACATCAAAGTTCTCCTAAACTCCCTGACTGCAGGGTCTCCTCTACCCAAAGTCAAACCCCTTCTACTTGTCTTCACTACAATAGGTTCTATGTCACATAAACCCACGCATCCTCCAACAAGCAGGCGCCACAGCCTTCCACTCTGCACCCAACAAACTCAAGGACTTCTCCACACCCATAAGGATAAACCGATCCCAGCAACAACAGGAGTGTACTGGATCCCTCAGAGTGAGGTGGCAAACCTACATCAGGGAAACAGGACGGATTCTTTCCAACGAGACTGAAGGAACACTGAGCACATGGCTGCAGCGGAGATTTTGATAAGTCAGACATTGTGAAGCACTCTCAACTCATCACACCCATCACATGGCATCCCAGACGATCAGAGAGGCCATCGAGATCTTCACATGACACTGTTCCACAGGACATCGATTTCTACATCACGATATTGGCGCACCACTACTATAATGGACTGAAGTATCTTCATATCCAAAGTCCACAACCCACCCCACACTGATGGATCTCCTACATCCTAAGTCAACCACCCTCCCCACCCTGTGCTTGTTAACACACTGATCAACAAATCAGTTCAGTGAGCACATTCCTCTCCCCAATTTAGATCCCAGTCTCACCGTTTCCTGCCTGCATGCTTCAATGCACTAATCCTCCAGCATCTAGTCTTCGTGATTCGCCAGCAGTCTATTTAGCAGCAGCATCTCCCAGAGTCCAGCATTCTCCTGAAGACCCATCAGAGCATACCGATTGAAACGTTGGAGTTGTAACCTCCAGTTATTGTTACGTACTACTCAATTGAGAATTTCACATGGTGTCACCGCAAATAGTCAGTCCAAGGTACTTAATACTGCTTTTGAGAGCACATAGAATTTATTATTTTTTACAAATTTCTTTATACTGTCAATATAATTGTACAGAAGATATGCATGGACTGTCTTTCCAGTTGGCATCCCTGGATGAACAAGGTAATTCACTTTGGGTAAAGTTCTTATTAGTTTAATTATAAAATAAACTGAATGCCACAATGTAAAGGTTAAACATTATATGGCATGTAGGATTGTGCACATATTAAAATGTACTGTAATAGATATATATTCGTTATTACCTGCAGGCAAACAATGAAACCAAAATGGGACTCTAAAGCTGCAAGACATCATGCACACAAATTTGAAAAAAGAAGTACAAATGGGCCATTATGAGGTTCTGACATCTTGCTGAGTAGTAACAAAGTATCAATTGCATTTTGTATCCTCTAGGTAGTGATTTGAGTTGGATAAAAACTGACAGTGCAGGTTCAGCAATGATCTTGGTAAGATTTGTGCAGTAGACATCATTATTATTTGAGTTCTGTGTATAGCCATAATAATAGGTACAGAACTAAACAAAACAAAACAAAGTTATGAATTGTAAACCTCCAGTTCTTTTCAGAACCACTACTACTGAATTTGGAGAATTTCACATGGTGTCACTGCAAACAGTCTTTACTTAAACAACACAGCGACAACTTGATAGGTTTGGAGCAACATGAAGTATCAAACTAGGCTCTCATGGAAACGGCCTAATGTATATAAATGCTATAAGTTAGACTGAATACACCAGTATTTGGATTTATGTTTGACTGGATACATCCTGTGGCTTCTGACTGATATCTCCAATTTTTGACTGAATATGTCCCATGTTTGACTGGATATGTCCCATGTTTGACTGGATATGTCCCATGTTTCTGACTGGACGTATCCTGTGTTTGGACTGAATGTATCTCTCATGTTTGGACAAGATGTATCTCATGTTTGGACTAGATGTGTCTCATGTTTGACTAGCTATATCCCATGTTTGACTTAGCTGTATCTCCATGTTTGACTAGCTATATCCCATGTTTAACAAGTTATATCCCATGTTTGGACCAGCTATATCCCCGTGTTTGACCAGATATATCCCGTGGTTTCCTGACCAGCTATATCCCGTGGTTTGACTGGATGTATCCCGTGTTTGACTGATGTATCCCATGTTTGACTGGATATATTCCAGTGTGTGACATATGAGTTGTATTATTCAAGTTATTTTATGGACCTTTGATGAAAGTAGTATGGAGAGGGTATAGCATCATAAAATGTTTCATCTACAAATTCAGCATTGTTATGGTCACCCTCTGCACATCTGTAAATAGTTTCATTAACCCTAACTCCCTGAGACAACAAAGGTGCAGGTGGAGGATTTTGAAGGATTTTTATTGTTCAGTAACATTGCTTAGGAGTTAGGGTTAAAGGCGCCTTGCATAGTTTATGTAAGCCATGGTAGGTAAAAGGGATATGTATAAGAACCATCGCAATGTGGTTACACATGCAAAAACATATAATCAGGATGGTTGGCAAGTATAGATATCACTTGTTTGACTGACTCTCATATTAATATATGAATTTCATCTTCCAGGTCTTGTTCCAAGTGGAAAAGGTTAAGCTTTATAAGAAGTTCATCATCATCACTTTGGAAAAATCACAGCAGGTATGTTTGTTGTTTTGTTTTTTGGCGCGACCATGTGATAAACTATGTTCATGGGCACGGGCCGCTATGCGTAACGCATCTCCCTCGCGCGCAGTGCTCAAACTAAAGAAATTAGCCACAAGTGTCACACATGGGACGGACCTGTTCTGGCAGAGAATTCACGACATAACAAAAGAGCAATGAAACTGTCCCAAGCACCGAAAGTGCACTGCTATTGTGGCCTTAATCCTCTTACAACTGGTAAGATACCTGAAAAGTTTGGACATGTTCAGATGATACAAACATTTATGAGGATACATGTACATAGTAAGCACTTTCTCCGCTTGTCATCGCGTGAGGGCGGCCACACATCGCCATTAAACATTAATGCTATTGGTCGCCTCAGGCTTTTTCCCGCAAACAGTGTTGCCCAACTTCGCCTGATAAATAACGAGAACAAAATTAATTTAAAAAATGTAATGGTGGTTTTGTCTTGTTTCATTCTCAGTATTTAACTGCGGTACTTACATTTTCAAAACAGTAATTGTAAAAAAAAACAATAATAATAATAATCACACAAACAAACTTTTCCCTTTTATACATAATGTCTTAATACACGATTTTTAATTGCTATTATAGGCCACTTATTCTGTTGCTGAACTTTATCGATCCCCATACAGATTGTATGTCCAGTGGTGCATGACTACATGTATCATGTAGTAGTTTTGGGAGCGAGTCTGGCACGCGCGGGTATAGCCCAAAGATCAACGCCATGCTTAAGGGGGCTGTCACGTGTCCGGTGAAAGATGTCATGTACACACAATGTACAATACGGGGCAAGTGGCATACATATCTCTCAATTCCTTGTGACAACTCGTTGGACATGCATCCTTCCCGCAATAATATAGGTTTTCTGTCAACTTTCAATCTTTTTATTCAAGTTAATACTAGACTTATTCAGCAAAGAGATTTATAAGTTGCGGTTCGATTAAGTCATTTATCCCAACTCAACTCAGCGTAATTGGCTGACAATTTTACTGCATAATCCCGCCCGCAGTCCTAGTAAAAAAGGGGGCTCTAATGGCACAAGGTCGAGTTGTCACAAGGGTGGAGTTGTCACGAGTTAAGTTGTTGTCTCATGGTCGAGTTTTTGTGGGTCGAGATAAGCAGCATAGAAGCATGACATCATATGAAATACAACTTTGAAATACATTAAAAACATTTATC
>CM055827.1:23427665-23451774 GCA_029582265.1 Zoroaster sp. YZ-2022
TGGGATGAAACGGAAGTTAATGTATTCAGTGTAGCACATTATATGTTATTTTAATTATATATATTGTAAACTCACTCCTCTCTCCTGAAGTAAATCTTGTTTCTCTAACAATTTTTTTAGGTGATGACGTCATCACCTATGATGCCACCTCGAACACCCTAGAATTTGTTTTAACAAACTTCAAATATCTAAGTTTTATTTTCTTCTCCTCGATGAGACTTATCAAACAAAAACAAAACATAGTTGCCAAGCTCAGAATGACTTCATATTTTGCAGTTACAATCCTTGGAATTCCTAGATTTCAATAACGGCGACGACGTAATAATTTGACCACTGATTGATTTTATAATTAATTGTTAAGTAATTAGATATATTCAACCCTCAATGCCTCAGACTGTAACGGACGTATTACGTGTGTAAATGCGGGTCATGCTGTATACTGCCCTCATCCATAAACAAGACAGTACATGCAAAATAGGCGTTGAATACCTTATCATCACGGCTTTCGAGTAGAACTCTGTATACCTCGTATCTATTGCTCTCGTATAACACCGCCTTTGACGCGCGAGGGGTGGGCGATAAAAGCGCCCTCAATATTTCATTGTTTTACGTACATGATTGGGAAAAATCATTCAATGCTTACAATATAATTGTCCACAAGTACTCCTGAAAAAAATGCGTGATTTTTCTGTTGTTGTACAAAAACAATGTCATGTGACTTTTTAGACCAAAATTTGTCCAGAAAACTCACGAGGACAAAAACTAATAGTCGCACTTTCAGACGTTTAAAAAGTTTATTACTAGACCAAATTCAAGATTTTTTTTTATTTTGTATAATTCATTTGATACTTGACAAAGTGTAAAATGGATTTTGAAACAATGGGTGAAAATTGGTCAAAATCGACAAAAGACGAAAGTCTTGGCCATACTTTCCCGTGACACCGGGAACCGAACAAAGACTCTATGGTACAGCCATGGGCGTCAAGCGCGACCAAGTGCCCGGGCGCGGAAGCCTGCTTGTTAGGCCCATAAATATATCAACACTTTTTCGCGTGGAGAAGCGTAAAGTAGGGTCTCGACCACTAGTGGTGCTTTTCGTGTCGTCAGGTAGTTTGGTTGTGATACCTTGCCAGCGGTTTAGTTTTGGAAACAACAATGGCCTTGCATTCATTCGGAACAGGAACATCGTCATCACCTTGTAGCCCTTGTGTATCAGTACTGCCAATAAAAAGTAGAAAAAAAAACTGTTCGTGTTTCCAATTTGGGAAGGCCATCCGTCAAAATCAACGCCAGAATTTCGACCGAGCGGGCTGGGCGAAGGAAGGCTCACCGTCCACAACAGAAAAACGGTGACGCATGCCTGGCACGACCATTGACGGGCCAGCCAACCTCAAATGATGGCAAACACTCAGAGATTTGATTGTTGGCAACGTGATAATGGTGACCATGATAATACTGCATGAATAATGTGTCGCATTTGTGTAGGATTATTGTATTGGACAGGTAAGAGTAGTATAAAGAGAAATATTGTTTGATAATAATACTCAATAGTCGTATAGGGAACTTTGTGGTTTGTATGCTGAACTCTTATGATGAGATTTCTGTTAGCTATCACATTTATTTTGATAGTTCCTATAGCCAAACCCATTGATGATATTGTGATGATGTTTACAATACCAGACATATTGAATTGTAAGGATATAGTTTAGAGAAAGCAGAGACAATTTCCAATTGAAGTAGTTGTAATTTCCACCATCAATGCTTATTTTATAGGGAAGATGCCATCA
The DNA here is from genome assembly GCA_029582265.1 of Zoroaster sp. YZ-2022. Taxonomy (NCBI): domain Eukaryota; kingdom Metazoa; phylum Echinodermata; class Asteroidea; order Forcipulatida; family Zoroasteridae; genus Zoroaster; species Zoroaster sp. YZ-2022. The sequence continues at coordinate 23,429,453 of CM055827.1, forward strand.
AAAGGGTCATGGTGAGAAAATTGAAAAACATGGACTGGAGGAAATAACATCAGGTACCATTATTCCCCTAAACATGATACGAGGTACAGTACAGGATTATGTTAAATGGATTTTAATGTATGCACCACTGTCCATCATATCCACCATTATTTCATTAGCTGTTATGTTTTATAGTATGAGAAAATATCACTGCTTAGTCTTTTTACATGCATCAACTTCCATGTAGGCTCTCAGCCTGTGATTCCATTTTCCAATATTCACAGCTCAAAGCATTGCCAAGGTGAGTAAATCTTGGTTGGATCAGATTATTTTTTTTTTATCCGCATAAGTTTTGTGTATATGTAGAAAACTTGCAGTTGATGTAAATGATTTCTTTTTCTATCAAACAAAATCCACATTTACAGAAACAATTCTTCTCATTTAGAAAAATGAAGTTGTGCGTTCAAGGTTTTTCCCCCCATTATGTGCATGCTTAATGTTAACTTGTCCATATTAAAGGGACAATATCTGGTCACAATCACAAACCAGACTTTTTAACAGGGCATGGAATCAATTGTGTCCCTGGTTAAGATGAACACAGTAATACTAGAGAACTTACTGCCAGCTTATTTATGCAGCAGCAATGATAATATGACCTTATCATGTGGGATATTATTTTCAGTCACCGAGATAATCTGGCACTCCGATTCCAACACCCTGTTGACCCAGTCGTGACTGTTGTCTTCATAAGGAAAATACAACATTAGGTTATAATTTGAAGTGTGTGTGTGTGTGTGTGTGTGTGTGTGTGTGTGTGTGCATGTGTGTGTGTGTGAATGATAAGTGTACTATAACACTAATAATTAGCCGTCAAAGTATAGCTTTACATGTGTTATTCGCATGGCTGACTATTGTATTTATTTATGTCTTTACATTGGTCAGCATTCATCTCAACTACAAGTAGAGTAATCAGTTCGCGTAATCTCTTTTTGTATGAATTATATATACGTTATATTTGTTCATGTTGGTCCATATAGATGAGATGATGGGAGATGGAGACGAGAGACGAGATGCTCCAGATTTGATTCAAGTTCATCCATGTCACCTACGTACAATAATAATGTGAATGGGTGTCAATGGTAAGCAGGCCTGCACGCACCCCCTTACTAGCAGACATTCCACTGAATAAGATTTTCTTGCCCAAGATTACCTACAATATCAACTCAGGTTTTGTGCAGGTGCCATCCAATCCAAAAGTTTTTCCTAGAAAGTATAGAGGACATGTCCTACTTTCATGAACCCTCAAAATTACCAGCAATTGCAGGTATACTTAACATGAAAATGTTTGAGCAAGGCAACTGACAGCTCCTCAAACCCCGCCCCCACTTTTTACCCAAACAAATTACCTCTCTAGTACTTCTGTTCTGTGCTGCCTTGAAAATGTTGAGATTTTGAAGCTTCACATGGTTGAAGAACAGTAAGAGTGAGAGTAATTATCTTTCAAGTGGTAAATAGCATTGGTTCTATGAGAAGAACTGGCGGTGATATTACTCTATGTTTCAATCCGTATACTCTGATTCTGTCTTCAGGGGATGAAGATGATCAGAGTATGACCGATAGAAGCTTTCAAGTTATCTCACACACCGGTTCTTCCAAAGAGCCAACACTATTAAACTTCATGGAGATAATTACATGATTGCTACCCCCTGAAACCTCATTATATGCATAATGATACTGACACTAATAGCCCAACACATGACTTTTTCCAAAACCATGCCAGATGATAAATCAATATGTAAAACACTCATATGAAAAGTAGTTTGCCAGGGTTTGTAGGTATGCCAGATCAACTTATTCAGCATTATTATGGTCATAAAGTCACAAAAGTGGTTTATGGTAAATAACTGGATTAAACTTGGCCGCAAATTCAAAAGACAGGAAGTGGGGTTTAAATTGATTGAGAACAGGGTTGCTGAAAGACTACTGAAGCATGGAGAGGCATATAAACTTATTTCCCCTTTCTTTGTTTTTCCCAACTTTACTTTGCAAGGAAAAAGGATTACCCTGTGAGAGAAGTCTTTACACTCTGATATTTCCATTTCAGGTTGTATAATAATTTTTTTCCGTACATAGAACAAAATAGAAAGTTGGCTTAATAATTGCTTGCATTTTCATCTATGTTTATATATGTATCAGGTACCACCGAGGTCTACTCAAAAGCACAGCCGTATAGTAGTTGGGTGAAGGAAAACAATAACGAGCTTATGTCAAATATTTGATGTCTGCAGTCTTCAAAGAGAGCTTGTATGGATATCAGCTAAGTAATGGCACTTCATTAGAAAACAAAGCTTATAACTACTACATAGGTAAAAGTTTGTGAAAGCTTGCATCCATGCTTTCCCTCTTCCCCTGCCCTCAGCAGAAGAGTTGTCAAAAAGTAAATAATTCCCAAAAGTAGGCCACAAGGATTCATTCAATTAGCCAATTGACAATTCAAAAAAAATTTAAATGTAATTACATCCATGGTGGAAATCAAATCTGATAATTGCTCACCCTTTTCATTTTGTTTATGGAAAAACCTTCCAAATTCTAGATTTGGGTAAAACCGGAATATTATTGGTAATTTATGTCTTGGTATTAAAGTCTTATGTACAAAAAAATAATTTAATTGATGGACTGCATGTTTATATACCAAAGTGATCTTTATTTATAATATACTTCACTTTCAACTCAAAGGGTTATAATGAACAAAATGATTGACCAATATTGATAGTAACACTGTAATCAAGCGTATCCTTATTGTGACATGCTTATAAATTGTCTTTGTTTTCACCTATACTGCAAATAATTAAAATCATAAAATTCGAAAACAAATTCTACGTTGCTTTTTACATTTTCAGGTTGCACATAGCAAAATGTAGCTGTAGCTGCATCAATCTATAGAATTATAAGCTAAAGATCATATACCATTTTTGGTACATAAATGTTTAACATTGAAATAATAAGAAAGAGTTGCATGTGGGTGCTTACATAAATTGCTAATAACAACATGAAATACATATTTATTTTAACTTTATCGATTTGGTTTCAGCGAAAGCTTGACTTTTGTGTGTTCCACTCTTCCTCCCTCCCCTCCCCCCACAATCAATTGAAACCACTTTGCTGACCTGTTTAACCTACTTGTAAACAATCCTAACAATGAGTGGTACATGGCCTTACACATAACAAGTGAAATGAACTTCAGTGTAAATAAGACAACACAACATGATCCTTTGTTGACAAGAAAACAGAATCAATCTTCGCCTTAATAAATGTACGCTCTGTTTGTACCGATTTAGTGACAGTTCAGAATGGGTGACATTCAGGGGCTGTCATTGGGAGTCATCAATAATTTTGGAAGGAATAAATGCATATACCCCCCCCCTGCCCCCTTTAAGTTCTTGGTGATAGCATGTACTGCCACTGGTGATGAACCAACACATTTGTTTTCTAAAATTCTTTGGACTATCATTGCAGCACTATAGAATCCAAGAACTGGTGAGGGAGGGGGCAAACAAGCAATAAAGTAAAAGTAGGGGCCCGGATATGCATGTGCTTGATTCCCAAATTACCAATTCCATTGACCGAAGACTGGTGCTTCATTATGTGTCAGAATCACACAGCATCAATTCTGTATAGCTGTAAGTAACCAAGATGTTTCTGTCCTATTTTCTGAAAAGATTTAAGGTAGAAAGAGAGTAGTAGTAGGGCTTAGAGTTTAAATAGAATTCAACATTATCAACAATCACTGTGAAATAAGGTACAAAACATTGTTGCTGATATGGAATGGAAAGGTGGTTATCAGATAGACCCCTTCTCTTGGACTGAAATGCCAGTACCATGGGCGGATCTAGAACATTTTTAGGGGGGGCTGAGAAGTCAAAAACAATTATTTTTCAGTACTACAAAATTACAATACAGAAATAATCAAGGGAGAGAAAACAAAGCTCATACACTGTGGGAATGGGGGTGCGATTTCTCCTCCCACTCCCCTCTCTCCTCTCTCTTTTCCTCCCTTTTTTTAAATTATTTTTTTAAACTGATTTTAGGAGACCTACACAGCCCCTTAGCCCCGATCCGCCAATGAGTATTGCTATACATGTCGCAAAAAATAATAACAAATTATACTAAACCTTAATTTTTGTTTGTATATAAGTTTTCTCGTCGAATTTCGGCAAATGAGCAGCCAATTTAATTTCCGTGCGTTTCAGGAATTAAAGCGATTTTGCCTCTCCAGTTTTTACTGTGTTTCAAATTCAGAATTCAGGACATTCAATTTCGTTTCGAGGCATTCGAATTCCTTCCTAGCAATGTGTTCAATTTAGCATATCGTCGTTCTTGTTCGTGACGCACAATCATCACATTCTAATTTAGCAAAAGCTGGTTCAGTGGAGATTTTTGCTGATTTATTTGTTTTCAATTTCGTAAAGAGGGCAATCAATTTCGCTAAATGAGAATTAGGAAATAAATTACGATAAAAAGAAATGCGAACAACCAGAAAAAAAAATTAATTGTACTAGACAACTGTTTCCGTATCTTCACTTTAATTCAAGTCAAACCTTTCTGTTTTTCTTTTATTCATTTATGTTTCCATGTAGATTTTTATACTTGGGGCCCTATTGTTCGTTTTTTTTCTTTTTTATACTTTTTCTTTTCTTGTGTGTGTGTTGTTGTTTTTTTTTTTTTTTTTTTTTTTTTAATATTTATTGGTTAAAAGACAAATAACTAATTTGTTTTTGTGTTTGTGTTTTTGAAAAAATAAAGTTTGTTATTATTTTGGTGTTTTTTCTTAATGTTTTTTATCCTGGTTTTCTTATTGTTATTGTATGTTGTTTCTTCCTCAACCATCAATCTGTTGGCGTACCCAGAACTTGTCGTTGCATATATGTTTGGGTATGGTTATACCACTGCCATTGCACTTCACTTGGGTGATAGCATCAACGCTCTGAATGGTTGCTTGTTGAAGGAGATCGCACCTCCACCGCTGCATGTTCATTCCTAGCTTGCCGGGCAGCCTGTCTGTTTCCGACGCGTTGTTGCCACTCCGGTAACCCAAGGGTGCCACGTTTAACTGCAGCCTTGAATGCCAGAATATTGTACCCATCTCCCGTGCTGTTCAGGAATGGGGAGTAAGGGAGGAAGGCGCTTCCAGCTGGATCATTGGGTTGGTACCTTCAGGGAAGTTGGGCTCGCACGTGAGGGCCTCGCATTGTCGTATATGAGGTACTGTAAGGGGCTCGTCGTCTGGGAAAACTGCAGCACACTCTTGAACTGTGTCCTGAAACTCCTCGAGTCTCTCTCGCGTCACAGTTTTCGAATGCGATTCTGGTGGTGCGCACCAAGCCGAGTTCACTAGAAACAGCGAAGGTGACATTGCAATTCCTCCCTCGTTGTCTGTCTAAACGACTCGTCTTGCGGCGATCCCTCGCGGGAGCTCTGCCCTGGGAGCGTCGGAGTCAGACGTTATAACCTGTCTCGTCAATGAAGACTAGATGCGCCAGAACGCACCATGCTGCAGGAGACCACTCCGGCATACACTGGACGCGTTGATGAAGTACTTCAGAGAATTTCTCGCATCATCAGGAACGTCCTCCACTAGTTTCAGTGTCATCACATCCCAAGGCCCTGGCTATGGTGTGATGCAGTAAAGGCCCCAGAGCTTCTCCGGTAGATGCTCCTCAAACTAGCCTTCATCTGCAGAAGTGTCAGAGATGGGATTAGCGTCAAGGATGCCCCTTGCAGATGGTTTCGCATCTCGTCATCCATCTTGGTTGTGGAGTTGGTCCTCTCTCTTGCCAGCATCTGTCGCCTTCCAGTCCTCCAAATATGTTGCAACAATTGATCTTGCTGTGGACTTGTTGATGTTCAAATTGACCCGCAAGCTCCAAGGTAGTCGTGCTCGACATTTCCCTCGAAGGCCTCAAGTCAACCTTTTACTCGATCTACCTGGGACACTCTGGCGTAGCGACCACGAAGCTGCCATTTCTAGAAATATGCGTATAAAACTGTGGCGAAAGCTCGTCTTTTCCAAGTACATCGGCAAAGTGACTCCTGTGCCAATAAGTGAACCGTATTTATGCATTTAACATTCTAAAGGAAACAAAAGTTTAACAGAGCGTTTTTTAGTTGATTGCACAAATGACGAAATGCCTGCCTTAATAATAATGAATTTGAATGACCAAACACACGCCTCAAGCTCCTGCAATTTGAATGCTGTTTTGTTAATTGATTAAATTGCATGGTTATTTTGTTCAAATCGAATGACGCAACAGTACTTTTTTTTGCCTTGTCATAAAACGAAATCGAATGACCATTTTCAGCATTCAATTTCGCTTTTTCAGAAATAAGTAATATAGCGCAGTGGTTAAATTGGCTGCTCATTTGCCAAGAAATTGACCAGAAAGCCTATAAACAACCATTAAAATTAAATGAAACGTTTATCATTGGTATTTGATAATGAACATTAACTTCAACCACCTGTAACACGTTAACATTAGATCTCACGAAAAATAGCATAAAAACTAACCTGTGAGGGCCCAATTTATTAAAAATAAGGTGCTCCCTCGTGTTTCACACAAGTTACATCTGGTAACTTCTTGTATTTTACATAATTTTTTTTCTCTCTCTCTAAGATAAAAGCACTTTGGACAAATTAATTTGAGGTCATAAGGCCTGTGTCGACCAAATAAAAATGTTTGATAATATTTTGAGAATATGATAATCTAAACCAAAATTGAAGCTTCCCTTTCAACAGTTTTTCCTGTCAAATATGTAGAGTATGTAATAATCAGAGGGTTAGGGCAATTTCACATATAATTGCCAGAGGACATTTTCATGATTGTGTTCATCATGTACAGTCCTGTAGCTTTATGTACTACTGTCTACCAATAGCAATGCAAACTAATATCATGATTGAGATGCTCACCCAGAATCCAGTATGTCCAGACAGATGCTGCTAAGCACCAGTTTATTCAGTCTATACACTTTCTCCATAAGTTGATCCAAGGTCTATCAAGCCTACTAGGCATTTTTCCTCAATTTTTGGATGATCTTGGACGTCGACGTGCACATGTTGCAATCGAATCCAGGAATTCTGTGATCGTTCGTGTGTTTACAAGTCACTGATACAAAATGTACAGACTGGAACCTTGTTCCTCTTGTTACAATCACAACGATTATTGCAATGCAGAGGTACCAGTCTAAATACAATCTGCAATTGCCGTACAGGTTTTCACAGTTGTGTTGACTACTGGAAATGCGTATACGTGACCTTTGACCTTGTGTTGTTTTTGGTTGTTTATCGGTAATTACACGATACCCCGGATTTTGTTTTTTGAAGAAAACCTTCCAAAATGATTATCTATCATTCTATCAATCCCATTTTTTGCACTTGCAGGGCGGTGTGTGCCTTTAATTGGTTGGAACAACTTGGTTTTCAACATGGCGTTTCCTGAATCTAACGTTGAAAAATCGCTTACGTTCAGTATATTTACACTGTGATCCAGGAGCTAAAGGCAGAATTTCATCGTTTTTCATTACAAACTTGTCTAGATTTATTGAATTCACAGAGAAATGGAAAGGTTTTGAGGGCGTACGGTCCGATAGCGAGAGATTTTCTGGAAAAAATGTCATCAGGCGCCACTTTTAAGTTGTTTTTTTTTTTCAACCACTGTGGTTAAAAATAGTTATATCGATTGTTGGTGGTACAGAATGCGAAAACTATCTTTAAAATCCACTTTTCATGATGGTTTTCGGACTTCATTCCTTCTAAAAACTTTCCTCCTTCAGAAAATAGAAGGGTCCTATTATAGTTGCCACTGCGCGTGATATTACAATGACTGTGTTGGTCACTAATTGGGGAATTTACAAGATGAGACTGACCTTGACTGAGGAAGTCATCATATATATATATATTTTTTCATGAAATAAATATCCTGGAATCATTTGAAGTATATGTCCATCATTATCCATATATTCTCCACCTTACTAGGTAGGTAAGATTACTTTATTGGTTATATTGAATGAGAGAAAAGTGGCGGTCCGGATACGACATTCTACCCTATTTTCTTGCTAAAACGAGACAAGGCCAAGCGTGGCATCGATTGCAGGCAGACCGTGACGGTGCCGGGTATCATCGATCTTGCTTTGCACGCATCACAGAGAAAAATAACTTTGAGAGGGCTGCCGAAGATAGACGACAAATGAACAATATGAATAAATGAACATCTCCAGAAGCTGGTAGGCGTTGATCACTAGCACTCATTTCAAATGAACGTTGACATATGATGAACGTAACAGATGGGTTGGGGACTTTTAATTGAGCTAACGTTAGCTGCGGTTACTACCAGAGCTGTATTAATTTCATGTATGGTTAACAGCTACAACAAATAAAAAGATAATAAAATTATACCAGTATTTTTTTTTTTTTTTTTAGGCTGCCATTTTACCTATATTCTGCTAACTACTGCAATATCTGTCGATTTTACGTAAATTTCCATTTAAGATAATATATATCTTTACAATCATTATATGTGATGCCTAATGTTAAATGCATCTTTTATGTCAACGTTAGTTGTTCCCAGAATGCTTTTCATTACATGTATATTACAAGTACAACAAATAATAATCAGTCGTTACTTGTAAATGTTGTTACTACTCGCAGTACTTTTAGGGGTAATCGCGGTGGGACGACTAATCGAGTGATAAAGAGACAAGTATGAAATTACGATTAACGATTGTATTATTTCGATAGTAATCGCACTGCTCGCATAGCTCTGTTACTATGGATGGTTGGTAGAGGTTTCATTTATTATTTTTGTTCTCAAGTTCCTTATTGACATTACATTTTCGAAACACATTCAAACAAAAAGAATGTGATTGTAATTGTATCTTTTTATCTGGTGTGTTTGAAAATACTTACTTTATTTAAAAAATAGTGCTGGCCAAAGAGCAGGTGCGATCACCTATGTAATCGCGAGTAATAATCGTTAATTGTACTCCGTACTTATGTATTTTTACTACTCGATTAATCGTCTGTTTCCGGACCATAATGTCCGCAAGTACCGTGTAATCCACGAACCGATTTGGGCCCGTACGTCCATGGGCCCATTACGTCCACTGGAACCGGCCGTCCGCGGGCCCATTATTTTCCGACCGTACGTCCGCGGGCCCGTGTCTCCGACCCATTACGTCCGCGGAACCATTACGTTGTTATTACGTCCGCCCAGGGTCGTATAACCGACCCATTACGTCCGCGGACCCGTATGTCCAATCCGTACGTCCGCGGGCCCATAACTCAAATAATGTTTGAACACGTAACGTTGGGAAGTTAAAACCAATTACTTAGAACAATTTCATGTCACAACTCTACTACCAAAATTGGGTTGTTAAAACCACTGGTATTAATTTAAGTGTTTTGCACTGTAAGTACTTACAGTGCAAAAACTTATATAAATAGTACACCAGTGGTGCTCATATAATACGATAATTCAGACAAGATAAACCTACCCCCAATTTTTAAATTTTTGTTTGTATTTTGTAATAATTGGAAACTCACGAAAAAACACAGATGAAGTTTCTCTCCATTGATAGCCATTCTAAAAAATTATGCTTAATTAATATATTTTTCGTCCCATATTTCCCTACTTAGCCTCAACTACATGTTGCTGATCCTGATACGAGCAGTGATGATGATGAACCTCCATCAAAGAAGCAGCATTTAATTCGATTCAGTATATTTCTTCCTGCCCATGTGTATCATTTGTCATAAAAGAAGTTAGAAAACATAATTCTGGTCATTATGCGTAAAGAAGCTCTCTTCTAGACATCTTGAGATGTCTAGTACCCTTTCTCCCAATGGTGGCTTGGTACCAGGATGCACAGAATACACATAACAAAAAAGTAATATTAAGTATGTTCCAGTACAAAGGTTTATTTTTATTAGCTAGATTATAAATTGCAAATTATATTACATAAAATAAAATGTGCCTTATTTCAGTGTGGACATCCTTTGTAAATTCAGTCCAAAAATTTCTTAAAGGAAAGTATTGTCACGGCGGTCAGAGCAGACTTTCAACAGGGCATGGAATCAGTGTCCTGGTTTTAAGATGAACATGGTGACCTTCAGTTAATGGCTCATTATGCTAACAAGCAAAGATAAGGTGGCCTCCACATGTCTGGTATTATTTTCAGTCACTGAGTAAAACTAGCACTCCAATTCCATGCCCTGTTGATCGTGACAATATTTTTCTTGTGGTGAAAATCATGTGTATTCATTTATGGTTTTTGAAGGAAAAGTAAATATACACTGTAATTTGTATGGAGAGTTTGCTTATTAACCCTAACCTTCCCAAATCCTTACAAAATCCTCTTTACTAAAAGTGAAAGATTTTGAAGGATTGAAGCTACATCTTCGCACTTTGCTAAAGTGAAGCATTTGGAGGACTGAGGAGGTTGTTAGAGCATGCCTTGCCTTTCTCTGGTACAGGTACATCCATGTTTGTTGTAGTGATTGCAAGGTCGGTGCTTGGATCAGTAGACACTGTTTATTGCTCCATGCATGCAGGGAGGGTCCCTGGCTCGATATTGCATGTATCACATTAGAAACACATGTGTGCATACATGTCACGTGCTAACTTTACTACTGAAGGATTTTGGAGAGTTCAGGTTATGTGTAACAAATGGGCCTAAGGGAGTTAGGTTAAAGGCGTCAACAATTTATGACAACAAAAATTGCAAGATAACAAGTCAGACACTTCATGATTTGTAACTGCTCTTTTATTATTCATATACATGTATAACATTATTCTTTTGGAGGTTTAAAATATGTGCCAATATTTGTTGCCATTTGAGCAGGTTCAATGTCAAGATCAGAGCAAGTATTTAAAAATGAAGTAATTAAGAAATTAATTGTTTTTACAGAGGGAATTCAACTTTACTTCACTTTTCTTTATAAATAGTTCAAACTATTACTTAACTTTTGTGTCATCCAAAATGTCAGTCATTGCAACACTGTGGTTGTTCTTAAACTTATTTATTTTTGTATTTTTAAACCAAGAACAAACATTGCACCACCACCTTGAACATGTTTGTATCAAACATTAACACAAGAGTACACAATAATTTTTATTTAGTTGGACGTCGTTTTTTGTTATTACGATTATTTTCAGCCACAAAGAGAATGTGTGCTGAACAAGAGAATAAAGGTATGGACATACACAAAATTTAATAGCAGTTTTCAGTATGAAGGCTTCACAAGTTCCTATACTGGTTTGATAACATTGATATTTGACTAATTCTAATGGATGAAGATAATTGAGTTTTGGGGCAGAAGCAACATCACTTCAGACAAAAAAAACAGCAGCAGGTTAACAAATTAATTTGTATCTAGAAAAACACGAAACAGAATTTTAATGAAATATGCCAAGGTCACCAATGTGCTTTAAATACAATGCAATCATCTGATTTGAACCGGGAGGATAAAACTTGGGTTGTGTCCGTTTATGCCCCAAATTTAATGTAACCTAGGAAAACCTTTGTAAAGATTTGGACAAGTTCATTGTGAGGACCAAAGCTATTATTGTTAATGGTGATTTTAATTGTTAGCTTGATAATGATCAAAATGATAAAAGTACTTCTGGTTGAACAACCTTCTTATTAAAAAAAAGATATGTATGGCATTTGGAGAACATGGTACCCGAATGAACCCGGATATACTTTTTATCACAAGGTTCTTAAAAAGAAACATGAGAATTGATTATTCATTTTATTTCAAGTAACCTTCTTTTCACTATCCTCCAGAGCTAATATTGGTTTTATGGGCGTATCGACCAGTGGTATTGCGCTTAGTTTTGGCATGCACTTGGTTTTGCAACAACAACGCATATTGAAAGATGAAGAGTCAATGTATTGAACACATTACTTTTGGGGGGGGATATTGGAAATCCACACCTTTGAGAGTTTTCTCAGTTGGTGGGACACAGGCAAAATGAGGTTAAAGAAATTATTAAAGATTACGATTCCAAAATTTATAACAGAGAAAAAAAACATAAAAGCAATCTCCAGAAAACTCACAGTAATCTCATAAATAAGACCACTCCGAACCCTAGTGCCATTTTGAAATCAAGAAGGAAATAAAATATTAGAGGTTGCTTCCAGGAGGTGAGTTTTCATAATATATAGGTAAAATTATATATATATTGTGCCTATACTGAATAGTGAGCCAGTGTTCTAGTGGGCATACAATAGCGTATCAGGCCCGACTACGCTGTAAAAAAAAATGCCGATACGCTATAAATCGGCCGATACGCTATCGATACGCTATAATTCATTCCATGATGAAAAAAAACACCTCAAATTTCCTTTGTTCAGTTCGAGAACTAATTGTGAACAACAATAATTTGTTGCCACTGAGGGATTTATTTCATCTTGTAGGAAGCTTTATTGATACATTTTAATTTGCCGGCAACTTTGTTTCTTTTCAAGAGAAATGTTTTGATGCGCCGCATTTGCAACTATGCTGCGGCAGCGCCGCCCGCGATCTGTTTATTGCATTCAATGTTGTATATAAACACGTGACACCGGTTCCTGCCTACTACACTGTAAGGCCAAAAATAAGATGAGCAGGGTACCCGCGTGCGACAGCAAGTCTGGGACAAACACCGCAAGAGTGAAGTCTAAAAAGTGTCTATCGCGAGTTACTTCGATCATGCTATGACATGTTTTCTCAAATAATTATTTCTGAAATAAAATCTACTGTGAGAAATGCACGTGTGAAAGTTTAAAAAAGAAGAAGAACAACAACAACAACAAAACAACGGCAAACGGGTAAGTGAAGACTGGGAGACCGGTGTAGTTTCGCCCGATGAGACTGAACATCTGATGTCCGCCGGCCGCCAGCAGAAGTTCGACCTATGGAAACAGTTTTGTCTTCACGGCATCAAAACATTTGTAAATCTTATTCTAGTATAATTTTGTAAATTAAGAAGAAATAAATTAAGGAGATTTATTGATAGAGAAAATTAAAACAATCGAAATCAAGACTTGATCGGCTATTCCCGGTCCCCAGGAAATGTTCAGTAGGCGGGGTATAGCACAATTGCACCCTGCAAACAGGCCTCCAATTACTTTTAAATCAGGAGTAACGGTAAACACTTTCTAAAACTGTTTTTCTTCTTAATTTACATACCCGACCGCTATTTATTTAATGCCAAAAGCATTATTTCTGAGCTGAGATTCTCCGCCACAGGTATTAATCCACAGAATTCCATAAAACAAAACATGTCAAAGATTTCTGAAGCTTTTCCGAGGTAAAAAATTCACCAATAGTTTGCTCTCAGTCGAATAAATAGATTTCACCATTCTGCTCCAACCAGCCGAGTCGTAATTTTTTAAGTAGGTCTAGATTTATTGTTTTAAATTCAAGGCTTTGAAACAACTGATTAAAATACGCATTTCTGCCGACAGTCGGATCACTCACTCAAGCTACTTTGCCTTGGGAGAATTTATACTGGTATCCTGTATCCTGGGATGTTGTTTCATACATATATAGTTATATAGCTTGGAAACCAGCCAAGAACCAGTCCCAGAGGTTAATGTCACCTGGTGGTGGGAGTGTAAAACCACAACCTGTCAGTCATTGTCAAGTGAACAATAGCCCCAACTCTTGTCTTGTCTTGATATGTTCAACTTCCAAAGTCGGCAGACAGTTCTTTGATGTGAACTTGCGACCCAGAAATTGTATCTTCTTGGTTGCCAGTTGTCTTGTTTCTTTTTCTTTATACTTTGAACAGACTGGAGCCAGGATAATTCTAAGGCATCTTTACAGCTGGCCTATGTTTTTTAAAAACTTTGCTAATTTTTTTTTATTTACGCAATAACTGTGGACTTGGAATATAGAGCTCTTACCTGCTGTCCAATATAATGCTTTATGAAACTATTTACCTGGGGGAAGCTTGTACTGCAGGGTTTCGTTTGTAAGAACCATTTTATTTATAGTTTTGTCAAGTTTAATTTAAAGTAGGCATAAGTCAAGGCTACATTGTAATGTATTGTATGGAATTTTTTTTATCATATCTAGCTTTGAATTATTGATAAAAACGATTAACTTTACTCACACGTTTAAAGTATATTACTAACAACAATCCAATGTAAAGTGAATAAAACAATAATTAAAACAATAAAACAATAACACATGAGTCCTGTGGCCCTCCATTTTAAATTTAAAATGGGTTTGATATTAGTTGAGAAAAATGTGACAGAATTACATGTGCACATGTAAACATGATAAAACCTACCAATTGAAAAGCAAGAAATATTTGTATGTCTAAAAAAATATGGTTTTCACGGTGTGACAAATTATATCATACAATATGCCCTAAATAGCCTCAGATTGCTCCAGAGAGCATCTACAACCCAAAGGCCCCGGACCCCACGCCGTTATGGCTTTCGCGCTACGCGTTCACAGATTCGTGTCGTACAAATGCCCCTACCCTATAATTTCATCCCGTGGCTAGAACACTCGTGAATACTTTAACTTCCGGTTCAGTCGCGTGACTGAATTTATACTTACACAGAAATAATACATTGGATGCATGTCTTTATTATCGTGCTAAATGTGATGAAATATGTTCGATAATTTCTGAGATATGAACAATATTCCTTTTTAAATACTGCTGCTAATGAGCGCTTTGATCTGTGATGATGTCATCAAACACATTTGTTAACAATGAGATATGACTAGTCACTTTATTCACAGAAGTCAGATATTCAACTTCCCTATCACATTGGCTGCAGACTACATAATAGTGCTACAGAATATTTTTTCTGTTGAACTTCCAGTTTCAACCGGAAAAAAGGGTCAAAATTGGGTCATGTCTGTGTACAAATGTCACATAATTCAAGGTCTCTACGATGATGCAAAGATTGTTAATTTATCTGGTGTGGTTCATAAGATATGATTTTTAAACATATTAAACCTCTATGTGATGTAATTCGATATCAGATGTCATCATAACATCACTACTTCATTATGACATTAAATATATTTACCTTCATTTCAACGTGAAAGTAGTTGTGAGGTTATAAGTTAGTCTGCAAATATGGTTTTCTCTTCAGAAACGTTTCACAACACTCGCATCCCTGGTGCCGCGTGCGACTTGACAAGAGATTGATTACGGCTCATGTAGGCTCTACATGTAGGCCTCGTGTTCTTTGTGTACAAATGATAGACCTATATGTGGAAACGGCTGTGTGCTTGCGAAATGGCCTGTACAAATATGTATAGAATAGTCTTCAGAATATCTTTTCACTTAAACTTCCGGTTTCGACCGGAAAGAGATCGAATTAGGTCATGTCTGTGAACGAAATGTGACATAGTTCAAGATCTTTAAGATGATGCAAAGATTGTGAAGATATCTTCTGTGGTTCATCAGATATGATTTTTGAAATATTAAACTTCCGGTTTCGACCGGAAGGAGAGGTCAGATTGGGGTCATGTCTGTAAACGAAATGTCCATAATTCAAGATCTTTAAGATGATAACGCAAATATGTGAAAATATCTTGATATCCATATATGAGATATGACTTTTTGAAATATTAAACTTTGATTTAGTGTGATTCGATATCTGATGACCTCACCATGACGTCACAACTTAGGATACAACTACATGTTGAGGTCTACGTATGTGTTCACTTTCAAAGTGCTGTGAATTTTGCAACTAAATATGTTTTTGTTGGATAGGTCTCACTGAGAAGGAGAAGAAAAGGTTAAAAAGAAGAAAAAAAACGAACAATAAGGCCTGTACACTGCAGCGATTACAACGATAACGAAAATAACGCAAAGAACGCATTCTATTGGTTAAATTGTACTGCGCGGAATACGCGCATGTATTGACCAATCGATGCGTTCATTGCAGCGTTCTCGTTCTGCCTCGTTATCGCTGCAGTGTGACGGCCCTAATCTGTCAAAAACAATAATAAACTAGATGGAAGTGTTTGTGATATTACAAACACATAGGTGTTCGAGTTTTGTCAGGGCAGTGATGATGACGTCACAATGTTTTTAAAGAAACTTTGCATTATTATTTTTTCATTTAAAGAGCACCTGTAAAATACGATGATTTGTTTGAAGTCCATTTCAATGATTTGAACTTAATCACATTATTTATTCTTGAAAAACAGTTCAAATGTGAAAAACAACTGTTCTGCTACATAAGGGTAAATTTTGGTAGCGAAATTCTTTGAGAGAAGGCATTTATTGCTTTGGCGAGTTTTACAACCCGTTTTCGTGTAGTTCAGATAGGAATTGTGATTTTGACGAAACCGTCGTCCTCGCTAATAATGTAGATTTTGAAAATATGTTTTAATATTAAACTTTGACTTCGGTTTGGACAGGAAGTAAAGGTCAATGGGTCACCTTTGTGTAAATATTTATTGACAATTAACAATCTAAACAATGGTGGAAAGATTGTGAATTTACCCTGTTGTTGAGATATGATTTTTTTTAAAATTAAACTTTGACTTCGGTTTGGACAGGAAGTAAAGGTCAAATTGGGTCATGTTTTTGTAAATATTTTTGAAAATTAACAATCTGTACATTGGTGCAAAAACTGTGAATTTACCTCTTGTGGTTGTTGAGATATGATTTTTTTCAATATTAAACTTTGACTTCCGGTTGGGACAGGAATTAAGGTCAAACAGGGTCACCTTTGTGTAAATATTTTTCGACAATTATTAACAATCTATACAATGGTGGAAAGATTGTGAATTTACCTCTTGCGGTTGTTGAGATATGATTTTTTTAATATTAAACTTGACTTCCGGTTTGGACAGGAAGTAAAAGTCAAATTAAGTCATGTTTTGAAAATATTTTTGACAATTAACAATCTGTACAAAGGTGCAAAAACTGTGAATTTACCTCTTGCGGTTATTGAGATATGATTTTTTTAATATTAAACTTTGACTTCCGGTTTGAACAGGACGTAAGGTCAAATTGGGGTCACTTTTTGTAAATATTGTTCGACAATTAACAATCTATACAATGGTGCAAAAAATTTCAATTTACCTCTTGTGGTTGTTGAGATATGATTTTTTTAAATATTAAACTTTTACTTCCGGTTTGGACAGGAAGTAAGGTCAGATTGGTCACTCTGTGTACGAAAAATCACATAATTGAAGATCTATAACATTGTGTAAATATTGTGAAAATATCTTTTGTGGTTCATGAGATATAATTTTTTGAAATATTAAACTTTGATTGAGTGTAATTCGATATCTGATGACCTCACTATGACGTCACAACTTAAGATACAACTACATGTTAGGTCTAACTATGTGTTAAGTTTGAGTTCTGTGAACTCCGCAACTATGTTTTGTCTCTGGATATTCACTGAGAAGAAGAAGAAGAAGAAGGAGAAGAAAAGCAAAAACAAACTAGATGGAAGTGTTTGTGATACTACAAACACATAGGTGTTCGAATTTTGTCAGGGCAGTGATGATGACGTCGAATGTTTTTTAAAGAAACTTTGCATTATTATTTTTCATATTAAAGAGTACCCTGTAAAATATGATGTGTTTCAACAATGATTTGTTTGAAGTCCATTTCAATGATTTGAACTTAATCACATTATTTATTCTTGAAAAAACAGTTCAAATGTGAAAACAACTGTTCTGCTACATAAGGTCAATTTTGGTACCGAAATTCTTTGAGAGAAGGCATTATTTTTTGGCGAGTTTTTACAACTCGTTTTCGTGTAGTTCAGATACGAATTGTGATTTTGACGAAACCGTCGTCCTCACTAATAATGTACGATTTTGAAAATATTTTTAATATTAAACTTTGACTTCCGGTTGGACTAGGAAGGAAAGGTCAAATTAGTCACCTTGTGTAAATATTTATTGACAATTAACAATCTATACAATGGTGGAAAGATTGTGAATTTACCCTTGTGGTTGTTGAGATACGATTTTTAATATTAAACTTTGACTTCTGGTTTGGACAGGAAGTAAAGGTCAAATTGGGGTCACGTTTTTGTAAATATTTTTGACAATTAACAATCTGTACAATGGTGCAAAAGATTGTGAATTTACCCTTAGTTGTTGAGATATGATTTTTTTAAATATTAAACTTTGACTTCCGGTTTGTACAGGAAGTAAAGGTCAAATGGGGTCATGTTTTGTAAATAATTTTGACAATTAACAATCTACATTGGTGCAAAACTGTGAATTTACCTCTTGTGGTTGTTGAGATATGATTTTTTCAATATTAAAATTGACTTCCGGTTTGGACAGGAAGTTAGGTCAAGTGAGGTCACCTTTGTGTAAATATTTTCGACAATTAACAATCTATACAATGGTGCAAAGATTGTGAATTTACCCTTGTGAGTTGTTGAGATATGATTTTTAAATATTAAACTTTGACTTCCGGTTTGGACAGGAAGTAAGGTCAAATTGGGTCACCTTTGTGTAAATATTTTTGACAATTAACAATCTATACAATGGTGGAAGATTGTGAATTTACCTGTGGTTGTTGAGATATGATTTTTAAATATTAAACTTTGACTTCCGGTTTGGACAGGAAGTAAAGGTAAATATGGGTCATGTTTTGTAAATATTTTTCACAATTAACAATCTGTACATTGGTGCAAAACTGTGAATTTACTCTCTTGTGGTTGTTGAGATATGATTTTTTCAATATTAAACTTTGACTTCCGGTTTGACAGGAAGTAAGAGCAAATGGGTCACCTTTGTGTAAATATTTTCGACAATTAACAATCTATACAATGGTGAAAAATGTCAATTTACTCTTGCGGTTGTTGAGATATGATTTTTTTAAATATTAAACTTTGACTTCCGGTTTGGACAGGAAGTAAGGTCAGATTGGGGTCACGTCTGTGTACGAAAAATCACATAATTCAAGATCTATAACATGGTGTAAATATTGTGAAAATATCTTATGTGGTTCATGAGATATAATTTTTTGAAATATTAAACTTTGATTGAGTGTAATTCGATATCTGATGACCTCACTATGACGTCACAACTTAAGATACAACTACATGTTAAGGTCTAACTATGTGTGAAGTTTTAAGGTTCTGTGAACTCTGCAACTATGATTTTTGCTCTGGATATTCACCGAAAAGAAGGAGAAGAAAAAGTTTTTTTAAAACGAACAATATCAAGAGGTGTTCGCGCTGTGGCTCGAACACCTAAAAAACGTGTCACCAACCGATTTTTAAGCCGACCTATGATCAGAAGGCCAATTGTTGTATAAGCCTGTTGTCTAATGATAAACGTAACATGATAAACGTAATGATAAACATAACATGCTAGTTTCTCTTGTCAAGCTTCAATACAATTCACACGGATATAACCCAGTGAGCTCTAGATTACAATATCAAACAAGACACAATAATTATTGCTTGTCAAAGCATTTCTTATACATTCTGAACAAACGTTTCGAAAGGCTTCGTTTAATACCTTTAATCTACCAACGCAGTGCAGGTGACCTGTGTATGCAGCAGGGTACTTGCTCTATCTAACACCCGTGAATATCACGTTAATCCTAAACCTGGTAAATGGTACGTAACCAGTAGAACATGATCTATAAGCATAAAGGTTATGTTTTCTACATTAAAGGTGCTCACTGTACTCTCTTGGGAAATAATTTCACTTTTCTTATTAAAGGAGGCCACATCATTGGTAGTTGGCAAAACTGCTGCTACTGGTATGCTCACTCTTGAATCAAGATAACCAAAACCAACTTGAGAAAGTAAGCTTATTTTATTACCTTGTCGTTAACGAGAAAATGTGAAAATGCATCCAGATTTAATTTTGTTGTATTCGTTCTCACGTGGGATTTGTGAGAGTAAAAAAAGAGAGTTAAGAGTACCTTTTTTTTCTTCTAAATTCGAACTGGAAATGAATTCAGTATCTTCTTAAAAGTGATAGCATCACAGACAGGGAAGAATGTTACCATCATCAGCTTGACACTTAGCTCAAAAACTGTTAATTAAATTAATTGGGCTAGCTTTAATTGGCAGAATTTGTTGTCGGCAAAATTCAATCTACCTAAAGTTTAGCACGAGAAAAATAGCAAATAATGGTTTGAAAAATGCGCTTTCGTACACTATAATTGGTGTGCGCGTTCGTCTCGATTGCGTGTTATTCGTTCAGTGTCCTTACGCAGCTTTTTGTTTTCGTATTCGAGTAATTCTTTCCCCTCTAAACCACTGATTAATCTCAGCACTCACATCCATTATACTTATCCGAAGACTCTGATAACATATGGTGTTTGACAGAAAAAGGGAAGGGAAATAGCACACTTAGCCTGCAGACAAACTATAAAGAAAAATTTAATTAACACATGCCACATAGCATTCGTTGGATTGGTTTATACAATGTCAAATACACAGTCAATCAAACTTGTTCATAATATTGTTCTCTGATGAAGTTTCGATTTGTTCCTTCATTTCTCGGACATAAATTGTAACCACTTTCTAATTTATCTAGTAAACTCTATTAATGAAGTTATGACCCCAGGTAATAATAAATAAACAACAACTAAAGGAAGAACAAATGAGATCAGGTTAAAGTTAAAGTTAAGCTGTTTTTAAAATATGTACAAATATTTACAAAGGAATAATTGGGTAATGCTAAAATTATTATTTGTAAAACTTAGAACTTCCAAATATGTTTTGTAATTAAACACATTTCTCCGTTTGTAAAAAGGTGTTTTCAAGAAATTATTTATTTAATATCACATTGTACTAGTGCAGAATGAAAGGGCTTATAATTAAGGAGGTCACATACATCCCCCTCACTCCCAATCACCCCCACCACCACAACCATCAACTCTCAGCAATTTTGTGCTACTGGTCCTACAGGCCTATGGGGAATTTGTGTGGGTAAAGGTCTCAGATCGAGAAACTTAATTGAGTTGGTGCATGGGGCCTGCTAATATCAAACAATTGGGAAAAGGGAAATGTGTTATTATGTCAACAAATACATGATTTTGTATATCCTGAATTGAATGCACTCCTTACGCGTAAAGGCCTCCCGCATGTTTTCAATATAGGCATATTTAAATTAACCGTTTTCGTTGGGTGCGGGGTCCAGTGCGTACAAACGTGACAAGTACGCTGTTTCAGCCTTTCCAGTCATTGTAATGGAGATCAATGCTTCGTATCCAATACATC
The DNA here is from genome assembly GCA_029582265.1 of Zoroaster sp. YZ-2022. Classification (NCBI taxonomy): domain Eukaryota; kingdom Metazoa; phylum Echinodermata; class Asteroidea; order Forcipulatida; family Zoroasteridae; genus Zoroaster; species Zoroaster sp. YZ-2022. The sequence goes on from CM055827.1 coordinate 23,450,666, forward strand.
TGGTTTTAACAAACCTGAATTAATTCAAAACATGGAACGAGGTTGGTACTGTCATTGACTTAAAGTGTATTTTTAATGTATTTATTTGGCTTCGTTTCAGTTGTAGCTTGGTGAATTTCGAAGAAAAATCGTATGGAAAGGTATATTAATAATTTAAAAAAACCCATTTGAATAATAATAATAATAAATCAACGGATTATGGAGCTTGAAATTCTCGTCCAGATATTACGTTTTTTTTAAATCTTTAATTCAAGCAGCGAATATTGCAAACTTCAATACAACAGTATTTAAATTATATGACCACTTTTTCCCCACTTTGATTCCCTTTACCCGGGGATAGTGCGGGTCCACAGTGACCAAAACTCTGTTGTAACATCCACGCTCCGTGCTATCGGCAGGCTTCCCAAAATGTTGAGAATAAAGTTCCCGTCGTAAGTGACACCAAAAGTTTATATAATGCTTAATGTTTGGGATAGATCACTAACAATATTTTTACTAATAATCAAAGTGTCAAAGAAACACAATCAATTGTCAAATATTCCAAAGTAAGTTTCGTTTTGCCAGATAAAGCTTCATTTTTTTTAAATAGCAGATATATCACGTGATGTTGTTGCTATTTGGGGATTGTATGGCGTGCCAATATTGAATAAAATTAAGTTTATCTCAAGTGGAAATTACATTGTTATATTCTTCTTTGTTTTATGCAGACTGTGATCATTCTGATGAGCCCAATAAACATGATCTGTCCACATTTTTTTAAATGAAAGCTTCATTGTTTGATGAGGTTCCTTTCTCCCAAAATCACACATGGCCATTCATACGTTGCCAGATAATCAGAATGTTATGAATTTTGTATTGGGGAAATAGAACAGTTACTTTTATTTTATGTATTTATTTATTTTATACTGTAAGGACAATTTTTTAAATAATTTGAATTTTATGAACAGATTCGATGTTTTTTTAATGGTAATATTTCCATTTATTTTTTTTTTCTGCAGACTGTGATCAATAAAGGGAAGCCAGACAAAATGTTATTCTCGAATCTCTTGATAATGATAAGAGGCTGTAGTTGGTCAGAATCCCTAAAAAAGGTGGGGGTCTGTTTCCCT